>JAVFBZ010189289.1:0-14681 GCA_032466195.1 Katharina tunicata
AGCTAATTTCCCTCAAGTCGCGACTCGTCCGATACAAATCCGCGTCCGAGACGCACATCGGACGCACATTGTAAGCCGGCGATCCTCGGGCGATGTGCGTCTCGTTTCCTATCGATCCGCGTCCAGTTTTATCTAACAACTGATTTAGTATGGTTAAATACACCCCTTCTAATCGAGTCTGGACGATCCGCGTCCGATGAGGGAAGTTACATGTAGCTTCTGTGCGTACTGTAGATTAACAGTTCTTAAGTTAACTATTTTGCCCCTCAAATTATTAGGGGATCGTTGAGTGTACAATGTAGTCTAGATACTACATGTACATACTACAGAAAGTTGTATATATATAGGTCAGTGGGCCATTAATAAGGTTATAACAGACAAAAACATGTCAAAGTTCAAATTCAGGAAATCATATTCAAGATGGTTTCTAAAGAAAGCTTGAGTATTGTATCTGTGTTCTCAAAACAAACTATTTCTCACACATGAACAGCAACAGCTAACAATTATTAAATGATCAATCCCTAAATAAAAAAAAATCAAACAGCCTGCCTGGCTGCAAAAGTGTAGCTTGTCTTACAGCAGGCAGTTTCTAGTTACAGACATTATATAATGTACATGTACACACTACAATTAAGTACTGTAAATACAAGTACATGTACATGTAGACCAAAAGAAGTCCATTTGATTTATTTTGTTTGTTTAGGGTTTACCTTTTTACACAGCTGTTTTCCCCTTTGATTTGGAACAATAATATTGGAGTATCCCTTACCCATTAATTAATACAAATTAGGTACCCAAATGCAGTAACTGTTTGTTTGTTTGTTCATTCATCAAAAGATAGATATTCATATATTATAAAAAAAACAAATCAAACGATCATACATTGCCATTTCCATTTTTCCATAAAGCCCCAAGAGGCTTGATCTATCATAGTATCCCATTTATAATTATGTTATTATACAGTGTAGAATCCAATATGTAGTTTTATTGTATGAGTCACTGTTGAGTTGAAAGTCTGTATTGGACGAGCCGCCGCAGGCTTCAAGTCCAATACACACTTTCAACTCAACCTGGAAGAGTATGTCGAATATGCTATTCTATGAGGAGTTTTTATTGGATCACTCATTAAAGATAATTCTGAATCCAATATGACATTCCGATCCAATATGGTACATCATAACATGTGTACATGTATTCTATTGTATAGTCACGCAGTACAAACGGAGGGTTTTCATTGGATAACATGTTTACAAGTATAATAAGAAGAAATACACAGGTATAAATACGTTTGTACTTATAAATTCAGCAGGTGAAAATTATAAAAAACATAATATATATTTTTTTTTTTTTCCCTCATTCTATTAGCAACACCTACATACATGATTATTTGTTTTTGACATATGGGTACATGTAATATGTTCTATTCCCGAGGACCTGCTGTTTTAAGAGAGTAAAATGAAAGGTTACTTCTATAAATGGGTCGATACAAATTGAAAGTTTGACTTCTGGTGTTATATTGATGGATTTCGGCCTGCCTTGATATATACGATTGAAAGCTATTGGGAATGATGGTTGGTTCGTGGACGAATTTGAGAGCAAAGAGAAGAATTAAATATTTATTTATGTTAAAGAGCGGAAGGAAATTTAAAGAAAAAAATAAAGGTGTGGTGTGTTCGAGGCGATGAGAAAATGTTATAAGCCTTACAGCTCATTTCTGGAGGGTTGTTAGTGGTTTGATGTGGGTTGGATATGTATTATCCCACAGAATGTTTCCATATATATACAAAATTATGAGGGTCTGTTTATTTAAGCAGTCTCTAACATAGTTTAATATATCAATATTTCTAGAAACTTTATTGGAAATATTACCTACATGTATATGCTTTGTCCATGTCAATCTATCATTAAATACTATACCTAAAAATTTATAATGATCTACTTGTTCTATGTCAATTTCAGAAATATTTATCTTTCTAAGGTTACATGTATTTTTTTTTCATTTGCATTAGACTTTAATTACTTTATAAGCATGAACTATGTTATTAAGAGATAATCTATTCGCCGTAAACCATTCATGAAGTTTTGCTACTTCTATTATTGTTTTGGTTAATAGCGTGGTCGGGTGATTCAGACGAATAAATAGTCACAGTGCTGGTATCGTCAGCAAACAAAATGAGATAACAGAGATCAGTTGAATTGGATATATCGTGAATATGTAATAGGAAAAGGGTTGGTCCCAGAGTTTACCCTTGTGGTGATCAACTCTGGTGCCGAGTAAGCTTATATATTATTGAATGATACATGCTCAGCTGTCTCCTGTTGGTTAAATAATTTCGGAACCAGTCATTTGATATCCTCTTTATACCCAAATGATTAAGTTTATGAAGAAGTACAGGTATAGTATGATTTACAGTATCAAAGGCGTTTCAAAGATCGAGGAAGGTACATTTTTAACAGCGCTGAATTGTTTTGTTTTCTTTCGCTTTACTGATTCCTGATGCCCCTTTCTCTTATGTTTTAACTTCCAAAACGCTGACATCAATCATAGAATTACTGAATATATTGGGCAGGTACATCTACTTGAGATTCCTTCCTTAGTGACATGTTTCTTATGTTCGTTGATTTTTTTTTCTTTCATTTGCAGTTTGTTTCCTTGGGGTAAAATGCCGTAATTTCACTCATATGTCAGCCCGATGGGTGACGCCACAAGAAACCGCTTCCTGATGCCCTTACATGTAGCTCTGAGAGCGTGTGTGACCGGGGGGTTACATGTAAGTAGGATAGAAATTTCTGATTGTGAATATAAAGTGATAAAATTTAAATTCTAAAGAATGTAAATTAATTGTACACGAATGTCCATAGAGTAGTGGAATTATGGGTTCTGATGATTTTGACCTTGTCTCAATGACATTTGGTATACATGTACGTCATGTAGTTCATGTCAGACACACACCTTCTTCTTAAGGAACAGTTGTTCAAAGCGTGAGCTTCTGCAAAGTCTTCGTTTTAAAAGTATGGCCAAAGGCAAAGATGACACACACTGTCATAACATCATTGCTGTACCATGTTACAACCTATACAAAATGAGAACGAAGTTTGAAAACTATCAACTTTTCCCTTTTTAACTTTAAAAATATTGGTATTTCTGTAACATCTGCAAAGGCTGCAACAATATAAAATTAGCATAAAATTGTATATTCGCATAGTGTTAGCCAGGTGTCTCAGTGTCTTTGAGACACCCAAAAGCCATGTGAGACGCCCTACTTCAATCAAATTTAACATGAGAAAGATAGGGAAAATATCAAATGAAACCCCCTGTTTCTGTGAAAATAGTGATTTGAGACACCCTGTTTTTGATTTCTACATGTAGCTAATACTATGGATATTGTATCATGGAAGTAAACCAGAAGGAATAACAGTTCCTCTTGCCATTCAGGGCAGACAGGTGGAATATCCCTCTGTTCTATAGAAAGCTGAATAGACCTGAGCCCCACGCCCCAGCCTTTGATGTAGTACATGTATGTATGCTTCCGCCGGCCAGCCAAGAGAGTGTGCTGCCGCCTAAGTCATGTAACTGGAAGTGGGACATCCAATATGCCCACAGGTTATATACACAAAACATTTGATCTGTGCAGTGCTACAGTGTGTATACATGCACACTCGGGGAAAACCTAATCTGTGAGTTCCAATCTTTACGGAAGTATAACTCACACACGAAAGTTGCGATGATTCTTGCAGTTAGTGATTTTAAAAAAGTGTAAAGTTTTCAGAAGTTTTGAAGTATTTGTCGATTTTCGCACATTTCCGCATAAGACTTACTAATTGTACAAAGTTTGCATATTGATATCGTCCATCATATTCAACAAAAAAATGCGCACAGAGTGAAAAAAACACCAATTTAAAAAAATGTAAATTTCCCCTTTTAAAAAACATGGGCGAAATTGCTCAAACTTGAAAATTTTTATTTTAAAGGTGGGATTTCACTCCTTTGCGCGCTTCCCGTGCTTTAGGGAAAATCGAATGTCATAGAAAGTTACATGTATGTGTTTCTTTTCCTTTCCGAGTAAGCAAATACGAAGAAATTTAGGAAACAAAAAGCATTGGTTTTGCTTTTTTGTAATAATGGCCAATGCCTTTACTACATGCGCGGCGGATAATGTGCGCGTGTAAACGATTTGCCCCCCCCCCCCCGGGCTAATCTCAACACCTTCTGAAATCAAACAGATTAACGACACTATTTTACTTTTATGCTTCAATTAAGAACTTTGTTAGGGGCTCATAACGTGTTCAAACAGACACAGCGGGCGGCTAGATACCTCAACACCTCATTGAAAACACGTGAAGACCAACATGTATTGTCTGTGCGCATGCGTATATCAAGTTTAAAGTTGAACTGGACTTTGGTCAGGGCTTGGTGCACAACTGTTAATCCCTTGGCCCCTACTGCGTGACCGTCGGTAGCGTACATTGTACACTACACTTTGAAGTGGTGAAGCAGCTATTCCTTCTGCTTTACTGCCATAATTTTATAATACAGATTTCACTCAATACACACAAATGTGACGTCATGACATCATTTTGATATCGACCGACACCAAAATAACAAATGACCTAGATTTAGCATGGATCAATGTGAGCTTTTGCCTGTTACACTAATACTTTAACAGTATACTGTATATCTCTCTACAAAGATTTATATAGGGCCTAAAATTTGAAATTCATACGAGTGTTAGATATCAAACTGATTCCTTAAATGCATGTAAGTACTCCTAAAACTGTTTTAATTCTTTTTTGTCACCGACTTGGAGACCAATATATGAAGAATATATTTCAAATAATATAATGTCATGCAATTCATTAAGGTGAGATGAGGTGAAGGAGAGCAAACACTTTCCTCAAATATTACAAAATCTAAGTACATATTTTAAAACAGTACAATAACATGTACATAGGTTATCTTTGCTTCAATCCCAGGCCCTACCTTAACAGTTCATGTACATGTAAGCTTACTTAACAAACTATTCAATTACAACAAGAGTTTTTCAAATCAGAGGCAATACAAAAAGATTTATAGAACACATTATTCAAAACCTTAACTGTTTAAACGATAGTGTTAGGTGACGCACCAGTTCTACAAACTACAATTAGACCCAGTATTTGACGAGTTAGCTTTAAATCATAATCTATGCTATGAATTCACAAATAAAAAAGGAAGTTACTTGAATTTAATGAGATTTAAATGTCCTTGTTTAGATAATTTGTAACATGCAATTATAAATGGGCTTGTCTATAACACAGAGCAATGTTTCCTCGTACAACTTAGAAAAGCGACTGTCAAGTTTATGAGTCACTTACTAATCGGCTAAAGGTTTGGACGTTTCCATCCCTGCCATCAGCCGTCTGGGACAACAAATTTGCAAAAATAGCAAATAAACACATAGGAAAAAGTAATGTGGAAACTGCGCCGATATAAGAGAGATCGTTTTGTCTGTGTGGGTCTGCGTTCATTTCTAACAAGATTGCCGGCTCGATAGACGGAATTTCTCAGTTATCTTTTCTCCAGCCAACAGACAGGGGCAATTTTGATTCGGGTTTCGACACTCCTCTTGACAAGACATTGTCCGATCCCGTCTTAAAATGGAGAAACCATTTCTTCATACTCACCCACAATTCGGTTCCCCAACTCATGACTGCATCGGTAATCACTTATCCACGAATTCCCCAAACAAATAATTTTATACAATAAATCCAGAGTAGGTTTTCTCTACATACACAACGATAATATTAGGGATTCATTATGGCGGCCAAATACCGTATTAACACGGGAATTCTCGCCGCCTAACGGGATCTTGTCTACGGGCCATAAACATTATGTTTGGCACACTGTCCAGCTTTATTTCCCAATTTATGGCACGAGTCGGATTATATGACACATGCAATTTGGGATTGGCTTTAAATAGTGTGTATTGTGAAAGCGAATAAATAAATAAATAAATAAATACGTATTGAGCCAGAAATATTTTGTAACATACGAGTGCCTTCCAGTTCTTTTTTGTTTTTTTGTTTTACCACTTAAAATCGACAAATCGACATGTAAATGAAGGAGACAGATAAATAAGGGGTGGAGGGGCGGCCAGGGGGTGATACAAACCATAAACAATAGCATGGCCTTGAGTTGTGTTGATCATATATATTTATCAAATATATATACATTTGTTGTTGCTTAGTTCCGGAAAGACTGAATTAAACTGACAAAAATCATGGGAAATAAAAGACTTTATTTAATAATTTTAAGCATAAAATGTTAAATTGAACCTATTTCAACCTTTAAAATCTTATTAACGCAACGAACCATACCAGGTTCAATGATTTTTAGATCTGAAAAAGTAAGAAATTGTGTCAAAGAAACTGAACATAGGCCAATGTGGGGAAGATTTAATAATGCCTTAAGTAATTATCATAATAAAAAAAAGGTTTAATATTTCATTTCCAAATATTGAATCTGCCAAATATATTTAAAATTAATTTGAATCATACAATAGTACGTAGTACATACGCTATCTACTTTCTGTAATTAAATGTCGGTATTTTTAGTTTTAAATCTTGTTTTGAAGTCTTTGTTAGGCGAGTTTTTTTTTATTTTACAAAACGTATTTCGAGATCAGTTGTTAAAAAAAAAGTCCAGGATCAGCAAAGGGTGGCATGCTGTTCGTTTCTATACAGTGTTACACGCAATGACAACAAACAAATGCTCTGTTTTTCTGTAAATCTCCCTTTAATTTCGTGTATATAATAGTCTTTATTAAAAAACATTCCCAATCTGTCTAGATGGTTATAGTTTACCTGGTAAACCTTAAACTTGTTGGAATGCATTTTTGTATATACTGTACTAAAGTTTATCAACTGTATGAACTTAAAAAATTCATTTACTTTGAATAAGAAAGACATATACCGGTACCCCAAACTGTGCAATAAAACAATAATGTTCTCAACACATTCTTTTTTTTTCAGGGAAAATAACTCTTTCAAACTAATTTATGCCATGATGAATCATCTCCCTTGATATCGGAAATTCTTAAATAAAGGCATTTTTTAGAGATTTAACCAAATCATTTTTTGGGGAAATGTACGACATACAACTATCATTCATCTGTGCATTTGGATGAATATTGCTTAACAACAACCAGCCCCCAAACGTATCTTATATTAGATGTCATTGTCCAAGACAAAGGAAAAAAATGTACGAGTGCTTTTCTATCGTAGTCTAAGAACCACATCCAAACTGATTTGCACTTTATCGTCTGGTTTTAGTGTCCATATTGTGTATTATAGAATATAAGGAGCGACAACTCTGGTAGAGATTGATAACGGATATTAAGTTAGCATACATCAATATTATGAAATTTAACTCAGGAGATATTCGGCAAGATTTCACTATTTTCTATGTCTAATTTTAAAAATGGGTATCCATATTTAATGGGTACAAAGTCTACATAACGGAAAACGAGCTCTTCTAACATTGGTAGTGACGTCACGGGTTCATATACATACATAACGACTTTAACGTTATAGTAAATGGCCGCTTATACGAAATTTTTTGATGATGATATTTAACTGTTTTTCCACTTTTAACTCGCAAAATATTATCCCATTGCATATACATAGCAATGGATTGCAGGGATTTCTTGCTGGTGTATTTGTATAACGTAACCAACCGGCGTTTCAAAGCAATAACCCTCGCCATATAACCGTATGCAGCCACTGGACCGCCAAGGCAGCTAGAACGATAAAACAAAGACTATTTGAAAGCCAATGTTATAGGCCTATACTTCATTTATAAGCACTTCGGCCTAACGTCATATAGCAGTAATATTTGTTGATAAACACAAGAGCCAATTTCCGACTAAACTGCTTTATTCGGCTTGATTTGTGTCTACGGTACTTGCATGGAGTCACCTTATGAGTCTGGGGCGTGTGCGAGTGCTTTCTCTAGGCGCCCGGTTATAAGATATAATCATAAAGTCATGCATCGGTACAATTATAGTAAGAGTTAGGATTGAAACGCCCTGTAATTACATATATGGGCTATTTTTATAAAGAGTAATCACACTGGCACATATATACATATATTTTTGTAAAGAGTAATATCACTGGCACAGGGATATCGACTAATTAAAACCGATATATCATATATTGTTCTAGATAAACTAGACAAGTTTCTGCATAGGCCTATATCTCGATCTGATATAGGCCTATATATCTATATCTCGAGATGCTTGTAGCTAGGTTACCCCTTAAAACAACTCGAGAAAAGTTGTGGAGAACATGTATGCGAACATATAGCACACACAGACATATTGGAAACAAAATCACTGCAGATGCAGTTCATCTGGAGATGATATTTTGTGAGATAAAAAATTCAAATAGCATCAAAATATGACATTCTGTAGCCTATAAGCTCCTGTTTATGTTAATGTTAAAATCGTTGCGGATATATGAGCCCGTGACATCACTACCAATATTCCAAAAAGCTCGTTCTCCGTTCAATGTTGACTTTGAGGCCAATAAATAACGGGCCGCATATATCTTTAAAATGACACATAGAAAATAGAGAAATCTTAAGTTTTTTTGTCGCTGGACTTGTCCTTTAATAAAACTATAGTCTTCTAGTTATTGCAATTAGCCTTTACTAAAAATGAATACAATATATACCTGCGAAGCATGCTCTATAATTTCATATGGGTAGATTGTTTTTGAGGGTTTTTTTATTTTTTGTATTTATGTAGGCCCCTATATCTTCAGCAATGATGTGTGGACTTTCCCCCAAAAATTTGATATTTTTTCCGAACTTTTCAGTCTAGGGCCTTTATGATTATGGCTGATATTCTAAGTGATTATATCAACATTTGAATATGTATGTGAATTATATTTTGGTGAATAAATCAAATCAAATAAAAAAAAATCACAGTTCGCTCGCTTTTAAGTTTGATGACATGACAAAAAAATCCACCCAACCAATAAATGTACGAGACTGAAATGGGGATATATTTTGCTGGCCAACTTTGCGGATTTTAGCGCCGGTTTGTGGAATTCGCGGTAAAAGTACATTCGTGTTTAATTTTGTATTTTTGATCTGGTGTCTAACATTTCTTTTATTTCTTTGACATTTAAGGATCCTGTAAAATACTTCCTTGTGGTTTTATTCATGATTTTCGTGTGTCTAAAAAATTAATATTTTCCGGATGTCGAGAGGATGCCAAAGATATTATCCGGGCCCCAGAATTCGTAACAATAAATTTGTGTAGTCCAGGGGGTGGGGGACTCTACATGTCGAGCAGAAAGACAAACTGTAGGAAGTATTGTAACTGTCTACATAATTATTTTAGTTAAATAGTTGAAATGGTCGAGCATATAGTTGTTTAAAGCTGGCTCAGATGTTAGTTTTTGAGTTATTTTCGGTCGGAAACGTCCACTAAAGTCATTGTAAGTTTGGGGTTTTGTTGTCAATGTTTAACAAGCACCTTAAGTTACAAACGCCCAGATACTGTAAGTGTTACAGCAAACAAAAATGGCGACCACAAAGCTTACCTTTTACTTTGGATCATAAATATTTGCCACCAACTTTCTCTGTACAGAAGGCAGATATTGCTAGCTTCAAAATCTACCCACTGAATTCTTACCCAGATTGTGTGACTCACACACAATACAGGTCACAGCCATCAAGCTCACAATAGTGTGTCTACTTTCTTTTTCATCATATTTCAAAACATTCTTGGATTAGCTGATTAGGGAGCATTTTTGTGGGAAATTTTGTTTACTGTGTGATAAAACTGTTTTAGGCTTGTTTAATTTCTCTGAATTCTGGACTGTTATTAATGGTCTGTTTAGATTACCCCAGGTAGAGCCCCTTAAAACAGATTCCTGTTGACTGTAGTGTATGGCAGAAAAAACTCAAAGGTGATACAAATGCGGATTACCATCATACGATTCCGTGGCCAGGGTTTCTGTTTGTGTAGTACTCAGTGCAAAACAAACTCTGTCATGTTTTAATACTGTTTCTAATTTTTATGGCTTCTTATTTGGAGACAAGGGCCATGCCTTGACTTAGTGGTTAAGTGTTTGTGGGGTGGTTTGAATGAGATTTTTTCCCAGTTTTCCACCGTACACTGCAGCGCAAAGTCGTCATATAAGTGTACGAGTATGACGCTTAACACCTATTAAATAAATAAATAGTTCTTTGTACAAGTTTATATTAAACACATCATAACATTTTTAAATAAAAGGACGAAAATTAAGAAGCGCATCAATTTGGCCACCTATGCAGCGGCACCTTTTTTTAAAAAGCTTCCCTTTGAGCAGTCTTCACATTCATCTAAGTAACCCGTGGCCCTTTTGAGCTAATCCATGAAAGTTGGACAAACTGGCCCCCCTCAAAAACTAATATTTTCTTTTGAATGAAATATTGAATGTATGCTATCAGATCAGCACGTTACGTGACAGGATTACTTTTTAGATAAATAATTCAGCATCTTTGGAAGGAGTCTGATTTTGAATAAGTCTTCAAGATTTCAAAATGGCGTTAATGACATCACACTTCGCTAAGAGCTATTTCTGGCCAGGTGTGTAGTCAGTTCTATTCATACTTCATTTAAAGACAGTTGATGTTTTGAAATTAGAATTTACTAGTGCTGTGTCTTCAGTTTCGGCCACTCTTTGATTTGGGTCACCATCAGGAAGAACAGACTATCATGTTACCACGTTGAGAGTAAGTCATGTGCAAGACTTGCTTAACATAGATCACAATTCCGATGATTATACTGGAGTTTTCTTTCCCAAGCACAATATTAGAGTTAAATAGTGTGTATCAAGAATTACTGATCTGTGTCCTGGTGCTCTCTGAACGGCCGGCTTATTGTGGTGTCCTGTTTTGAGTCGCCCTCTGGCTAAGGGCAGTATGTTTCCAGATTATATCCATGCTTAGCACCGGAGGAACATTATCTTTACAACAGCAAAAATACTTAAGTTAAGTGACTACATATTTAATGGTTGTGCTAAGAGTTCAATGTTGTCTACTGTTGGAATACAGGGCGACACACCCTTGAACACGCTCAAGTCACTGGTAAACACCAATCAGTCAGACAATCAATCAATCAACTTTTCTTTGCCAAGCACAATATTGGAGTAAGTTGAAAAGTGTGTGTCAAGTTTGATTGATCTGTGCCTTGGTTCTCTCCTGGATGTGGTGCTCTCTGAACGGCCACCAGGAAGCCGGTTTATTGAGACGTCCTGTTTTGAGTCCTATCCTTATTAGAAAGTGCGTATCAACAGTTACCGTATTAGAGATTGCTCTTTTCCCAATGTATTAGGTTTTATACAAGTAGCTGTAGTATAATTTGGAGCTATGTAAAAACACAAGGCTGCTGAATGTAAATCATATTGGTAGATTACCCAGAAGTCCACATTCATGCTGAATACTGTGTTTAGTGAGAGAAGATAGCAACATTGCAACCAATATGTCAAATGAAAATGCTGATCAACTGAATATACATGTAGTTAAAATTAGTGTTTTTGCTGTTTGCTTTTAAGATCCAGGAAGATAATGAATTGAAATGATGTGAATGGAATGACAGACTTCCTCATATTATTATGGCTGAACGCTTGCTTGATGAGGTTGGTATAAAAATAAATTCTGTAATGGTGGATTCTTGAAGGATGGATATGTGGCATATCCCCATACATGTACCTAAATCTTACGGTCATTGAACCTTTTTGCTATTCACATGTTTTCCCTAGATGATTTTATTAAAAAAAATAACCAACTTAATATTGCATTACCTTATTTGACCAAAATATTATCTGTAGCAAAACATGTAATGACAAAGTAAAGATAAAATAAAGCATTGTCTTGTTTGACAGATGATCAAATATAGTTTTGAACTGAACAGTTCTATTTTTTTTCTAATACAATATGTGTGGGGACTACTTATATGTGTAGTTTAATTTGATTTCTTATTTATTTCAGTTTTTAGATTTTTTGAAGCCGTACTTGGTTGGCAGCAAGGAGCTGACAAAACTTATCAAGTTGCGTTTTCTGGAGACAGATGAGACGTTCAGAAACTCTGTGGACTTTAGCCGTTTAATCCATAGCTGTCGGGCTAATATCCAGAAAAACAAAGATCGCCCGTTTGTGTATATCAAAGATTTTGTGTCTGAACTCAAGGCCTACAGAAAGAAATCTAATAAGCAGAAAAAGCCTCACAAACGAAAACATGGTTCGGACACAGATACATCGTGCAGTTCTGATTTCTCTTTAAGGAAATTAGCGAGAAGAGAAACTGAGATCTGTACAGATGTAACCAACCATGAACCAGAAGAAACAAAAGTAGAAGACGTCACGCAATCTGATATTGTCCAGGTGTCTGCCGTCAACGATGGCAAAGAGGTCAGATCGGCAGATTTAACCGGAGACGCGGAAGTCTCTAGTACTTGGTCACCGTCAGTCAGTCCAAGGTCACGTGTGAAAGTAGAGGATGATAATATGCCATCACCAAGCTGTTGTAAGGCTCTCTCTAGGGAAGTTTTAAGAGATAGCCTATATCAAGGAGAGTCTGGTCTAAGAGACAATTCTGACTATTTACCAACTGATCCAACTTTGGGTAAAGTAGAAAGTTCTGAGGTGTACGATTGTGAAAATTCTAGTCCAAAGCCATCTCTAGATCCTCATGTCACTGATACTGCCAAGAGCCATGTGAAATCCAACTCGGATAACAGTGAAAATAAGTCCCCAGCTGATGAAAGTGTGTGCTCAAAATCAAACAAAGGTGATATTTACGATTTAAAAGACAATGAGAAATATTCTCAAAGTGCAAAACCTTCTGTTGATTTAGTGAAAGACCCAGTTGAAATTAGTGAGGCTAGCACTTCTTCTTGCAAAGAAACAGAAAATAAATTGGAAGACTTACAGTCAAAATTAATTGAGCCTCTGAATGACACTGTGGTTAGTCAAGAAGCTATTCCTGTTGGAAAGAGCATAACCTCGTCATCCAATGATAAAAAAGCAGGAGCTGCTGTGAAAAGTTCTGAAAAAAATTATAAATTAGCAGCCATGTGTAATGAAGCCAACCATACATTGAGGTGTTCTGAAAAGGGCAATAACTCTACATCCACGAGTAAGGATTCAGACAATACAGCGAAGAATTCTGGAAAGGGCGATAACTCTACATCCACGAGTAATGATTCAGACAATTCTGCGAAGAGTTCTGGAAAGGGCGATAACTCTACATCCACGAGTAAGGAAGCAGAAAATACCAAAAAGAGTTCTGAAAAGGGCAATAACTCTACATCCACAAGTAAGGATTCAGACAATACTGCGAAGAGTTCTGGAAAGGGCAATAACTCTACATCGATGAGTAAGGAAGCAGAAAATACCAAAAAGAGTTATGGAAAGGGCGAAAACTCTACATCCACGAATAAGGATTTAGACAATACTGCAAAGAGTTCTGGAAAGGGCGATAACTCTACATCCACGAGTAAGGAAGCAGAAAATACCAAAAAGAGTTCTGGAAAAGCCAGTAACTCTACATCCATGAGTAAGGAAGCAGAAGATACTGTGAAGAGTTCTGGGAAGGATAATAACTCTACATCGATGATTAAGGAAGCAGACGATACCGCAACGAGTTCTGGGAAGGATAATAACTCTACATCCATGAGTAAGCAATCAGAAGATACTGCGACAAGTTCTGGGAAGAGTAATAACTCAAATGTTAAGAAAGAGGACATTGAATTGAGCATTTCTAAAAGTGGCATTAGCTCTGCATCCAGTTTTAATGAAGATGGAAACGCAAAAGTGAAAACTTCTGAAACAGCAAAAATAATATCCACCCAGGAGAAGGTTTTATTTGGATTAAAACTGACTCCTAAAAGAGTTGACCTTTTACCCGCTAAACCATCTACCTCAAGTCCGACTTCCTTTGGGCAAGGTCACATTGTCGATAAAGGTGATAATTCCAAAAGTGCTCCAAAAGGTGAAGAAAACACTCCTTTTCTGAGTGAACACAAAGCTGCTGTCAATGAGAAGCACATCCGCCGCCTTGAAATATTGTTAGCTGTAAGTATCACTTGTATTCACTAGAATGTGCTTCACAAACATAACTCGCCCTCTGGCTTAGGGCAGTATGTTTCCAGATTATATTCATGCTGTCATACTTAACACTGGAGGAACATTATCTTTCCAACAGCAAAAACACTACACTTTTTCTGGTGCTACGAGTCGCTGTCTACTGTTGGAATACACCCCCGTCATATAAGTGAACTATCCTTGTGCACGGCGTGAAACACCAATCAATCAGTCAATCAATCACAAACATAACTTATTTATATTATATGACTCAGATTATTTCATTTCAGTGGTTGTATAGAATATTCACATGTACATGCAGGCACTTATGTAGCTGGAGGCCTGCGCCGTGGCTCAGTGGTTAGCTGGGGGCCCGCGCCGTGGCTCAGTGGTTAGCTGGGGGCCTGCGCCGTGGCTCATTGGTTAGCTGGGGGCCTGCGCCATGGCTCAGTGGTTAGCTGGAGGCCTGCGCTGTGGCTCAGTGGTTAGTTGGAGGCCTGCGCTGTGGCTCAGTGGTTAGCTGGGGGCCCGCGCCGTGGCTCATTGGTTAGCTGGGGGCCCGCGC
>JAVFBZ010189300.1:462-13150 GCA_032466195.1 Katharina tunicata
CCCCCCCCCCCCCCCCCCCCCCCAGCAAGAAGTTAACTTACTTTCGGGGAAAACCGAAACAAAATAAGATGTTTATGGTCCATAGCAGATGTGCTATAGGCAGTACCATAATCGATGATTATGTTTAAGCATATGTTCGTGTGTGAAATATCCGGTAGTGTTTAATATTCCTTTTGTTTTGATGATCGATCGAACTACTTTTAACCTAGGTCTTGTAGAATTGTTATCTGTGACACATATTCTAAGTGAGACGTTTAACTTGCCGTTGTTGTTCTGTTGATTCAAACGCTCAACCTAGTATTGCTATAGCAACCATCTCAGCGGCATACCACGAGACTCGAGTGAGGTGTTCAGGGTAGGGTTGTGTTGGTGTAAAAAGTACACCAGCAAAGTTTGGCTCCAAGCTTTTTTCTGCCGAAAGAAGCCGAGAACTTATTGTGAATAAGCGAAAGATGCATATGGCCGCGGTATTACTTAGAAAGACTCCGCATCAGTTAGTTTCTCTGGGACGAACATTTTCGGATAACTGGTAAGGTTTTTTATGTTTCTGTTCTTAAGTACCTTTAAGGCTCATGTTTCTAGGCTGGCTAATGGCAGCTCGCTATAGGGACCTTTAACTCTCTTTAAAGGCTTGATTGCAACCTAGTAGACTATGTAAGTAGTGTGTAGATATAATATCGATATTTTTATAACGTTAACCTGTCTTCTTTACTACTACGCTTGAACCGGCAGGTCGCCATTCGCGTGCTGTGGTAGAATACAACAGTTATTTGGTTCAATGATTGGGTACAGTATCTCATTCGTTGCCCTAATGTTATCTTAAAGTTATCGTGCCAATAGTCCTGTGTATCTTTTTATGTGTTGATATCCCAGGTTCTATTGTTGTACAATTTAACGTTAAAACAATTAATATGCCACAGGCTCCAGCGTTTAGGAGGTGCTTTGTTAACCATAAATCTTTTACAAAAGTTACCAACATAAAAATAGAAAATAATTGTTAAAAGTCAATTACGGCAGCTAGTTTATAAGTATAAAATTGACGAAGCGGCTGCTTGATTGATTGGTGCGTAACGTCGTCTTGGGTATTTCACTTATATGACAGTGCATGATGTGTCCCCAGGACTAGAACAGAGCCAAAATAATGTGATGTCACTTCAAGTAGTAGCTCTTATGGGATGATAAAGTTACCCCAGTGCTAAATATGACAGAATGAATGTATGGTCGAAACATCCTGCCCTTTACCAGAGGCTTGACGAAGAAGAGACGGTCATTGCTTACGTATCCTTTATTAAAGTCATAATCTGTTTAGTACTTTTGAATAGAACAATTCAATGCACATAGTTCTTCAAAGCTATTGTTCTACAGTTCAGAATTTAAAGTTATTTGTTATTATTTTGTCAATAATCCAATTATAATTACTCATCCAAATACTTAATTTAGAGTAATGTCTAAACTCTGGTTAATGACTACAATAGCGTAACAACATTTTAAAATTAACTTGGAGGGAGAAGAAAAAAATCATAGTCAAATTATAGACAATATACAACTGTACTGTAAGTAAAATGTATGGTGGACTTTTCATGCTATATAAACATTTGTTGCAGTGACTATGTCGCTGAAGTAAATGTATATTAAAATGTTGTTTAGCAGATATATAACTTTATTTTGTGCATTTGTACAGGTTCTGTTTTGCTACGGATACATTTTGAGTAATCTGGGTTATTCTAAATGCTTATAGTCATTGCATGCGAGATACTTCACCATAGCGCATCAATGCGCATCCTGCACAACGCGGCTATTGATAAATAACGGCTATGTAAGTCGCATTAACGGTATTCGTTAGAAAACTCTTAAGTTCCAGTGTATGTTTAATGTAATAAATTAAGGTTTTTTGTTGTTGTTTTAATTCCGACTTCGTAAAACCGAATATTTTAACATTTCATACACATCATCATGACATAATTCAGAATAAAATCGTTCAAGATCATACTATTATACGAATAGCATGTTGTACATGATGGTAATTAAGAGCAAATATCGAAACATAGTTTTTGCGGCAAATCTTAATTGGTGGTGAGCATATTGTTCTTGGAACGCGCGATAAACTTGAACGGAACCTTGTAAAATAATATGGTGTTAATTTAAAATGCTTAAAGTCACATCATACGCAACCAAAAATAAGGTTTTTCAACAAATTCTGATTGCTTCGATTTTAACAGGTTTTGAAGATCGTTCATAAACTAAAACAGTTACTTTGAAATAAAACCTTAATTAAAAAGGAGTCTTCATTTTGAATCGTGTAAGGGCCTGTGCTATTTAACCTTTGACTTTGAGTAACGTCGGTACCTCAAAGCGTGGCCCAGATGTGACAGCAAATTGACACATTCTCATTATAATTTTCTGCCAGAATTTTCAGTTCTTAGTGTTTTGGTTAGTATAAAACTTTCAGTTATACTACTAATCTGGAGGTGGAATTAACGGAAGGCCTGACTGTTACTTCCTGAAAAAAATATATATCTATAACTCATGTTATTCTTGATAACACAAAATTCTTTTGGATGTCATGTGACTTAAAAACAATTGGAATTGTGTAGGCCTATATAGTAATTTTATTTTAAACTAGTTCCGCGAATTTTTATTTTAGCACTCCACTTTAATTGCCAGCTTTACACAAAGTAAAGAGAATCAATTAAACTGTCAATGTTCTGTTTGTATTCTGGGTGTTGCTATCAATTGGTGGTGTTTTGTTACACAGAGTAACAATTGTTGATAATAACATCAATAAATCCTAACAGCAGTGAGTATCGATTATTGCTACAATGTTATCGTCCTGCGTTGTATTCTTTTTTTCTAACACTAAAACCACAAAACAACATCACACAATAATCAACAGTAAATACGTCATAGAGAGATTACATCACATTCGTTACGTGTTGGCTATTGTGACGTCACTACGGTGTCACAATTTGATATATTTTGTTGCAAAAAGACGTGCCGGTGATGTTCCGTTGTCTTTCTATGACGCTGCAATGTGCATACATGTGCAAATCACTCAAAAAAGAGATTTCTACTCGAAAATCACACCAAAAGTGCCAAAACTGTGTAGTGTGAAAAAAAAAATTAACCAACTTTTAGCCCGTGTATTCGGACGAATATTAACCAAGGTTTACCACTATATCTCTGGCAGTCTTTATTATCGGAATTTTGCATCGTTCTCTTTTAGTAAGAGCTTCTATAGATCAGATTATTTTACACGATGAGTTAGACCCGTGAGTGAATTGAACCCGCGACCTTCTAAACTCTCTATCAACTGGTCAGCAGTGACTGTTAACCTCCTGCATCATCAGGAAATAGGCCTGCTAGTAGCATCAATGCTTGGGTGACGTATGTCAATCTTTGTGGACAGATCTTTAAATTTCGACACTGTTGAAAAGCTTGTTTTAGTCCAACTAGGCCAATATTCCTGTCGAAAAGATTTGGGATACAGTACATTTTTCCTATAATGTACCTGTTTGGTCGATGGTTCATGTAATATTTGGTTTGTTTTGTGTTTTTACTTCCGGATAAAGTATCTGTTTAAACATAATATTTCTATCAAATGAATACCCTAATAATGAGATGTTTTGTTTGTATCACAGGGGCCTGAAATTAAATAGATTTCTGTGTGGACAAGGAAGTGATTAGAATACAATCAATATCCTTTTACTGATTTATCTATACCACTGATGTAATATTTCATACCTATGTCTATTTTTTGATGAGGTATTCAGAATAACCTAAAAGAGCAAACACATTTGCGGGTAATATCTAGAACAAAAAGACACTATTTCAGTGTCCCTGTGTCAGTGCTTACCATAGAGAAAGATTCGCAGCCTCTACCTGGAAAAAAGGGTGTTCGTTCTACCGTGAGCTTCGGTTAGATTAGAACGCTGGTCCTGCTAGTCACAGACCCGAGTTCGAATCCTGGTGGACCCAAGCAACATTTAATTTTCTTTCTCTACATTTATAAAAAATATATTGTACGAGATTTTATTTCTTCGGGTAGATGATATTGTAGAGCTCTATGTGTGGATTATGAGTTGTCCGGAAAAGTAAACACGTCAGTGTTGTTAATGGTAAAGTGCTGTACCGTGGATTGTCAGGTTAGTGGATAGTGGTAATATGGTGAAATGAATATGATGTTGTCAGAGGGACGAGTTGGATGAGGTTGTTTGCGGAATCTTACCACCTCTCTGTTGGCATATCAGGAAGGTCTATCAGTGTTTTTCGCCAGCTGCTTCTCCTCATACACCCTTATATTGGTACTGTTCTCATTCCAGAAGTTAGATGTCTGTTCTTCCCGTCTGAACGACTGTTGAGTTTGAAACCGAAGTCATATATAATCTTCTCTTTCCAGAAGTTAGATTTCTATTCTTCCCGTTATAAAGGTTATGCCTTCTGGACCCGACTCTATCTTCTCATTCTTGGCGCCCCATAACTCCATTCCATGATTTAGCTCGCGAAACATCCCATTCAATGCCTTTTTATTTTGGAAACTCGGTTTTCATGTTCCTGTTACCAAGGCTTTATTTCCTGAAACCGGCTCTATCTTCTTGTTGTTGAAGTTCTTGTTCTGTCTACTTTAAATCCATTCTACGTCTTGCTGTTGTATTGGATCTTTCTTCTGAAACAGACTCTCTCTATAGTGAGTGAAGATCTCCATCTGCTCCCTAAAGTTATCCCCGTTTCATATATAGCTGTACATTCAGAACGTGCTAAGAATAGACAGAAACTGTTTAAATGCAGACTCTTGTATCCAAAATCCAGTGGAAATAGCCAAATTATGTCGCTTCTCCGTTTGGAAGTTAGAAAGATTCTTCTGTAAGATAACATTCTGATTCCGGAAGACTGTTTGGAATCAAATTGACCTTTACAATAACTGTTCGCCAAGTCTACAGCGAAGTAGGAGCTCTATTTCCCAGGTATCGGGTTAGGATTTACTCATATGTGTTAATATAACAAACAGTACGGGTATAATTTTCTCCCCAAAGGTAGGCCTGCAGATAAACATTATAATAACCCTTGATGGAGTTTGGTGTAAAGTTGTGACCATTACAAAGAAACATCAATGTTTAGGGGAGGGTGGCAAATCGTTCTTATGAAGCTCTCGTCTTTCTTCTTCTTGGGAGCAGTCACATTACTTAATCATTCTAAAATAGAGAATCAAATCATGCTTCCTACCGTAGAGTCTTTGACTCTAAGTGCAACTGATGTCCAATAGGAGAAGTTTATCTATACATAAACAGACATAAGTATTGTGTGCAGTGGTAAATATAGCGCTAATGGGCAAAACAAAAAGTCGAAAGGGACGAAAGATACCGGAGTTTATGTGGAATTAGTGTTCGTATTCTTCTCAATCTCGATAAAGGTACGAGCATATTTTACTTAATGTAACGTTGAGAATCAGTATTATAGTATATCCGATAGGTTTTCAAATTTGATACCATTGTGATAGAGATGCTTTAGTCGGACTGTTATAACAAAGTAGTAATGTTTATTGCTATATACTCAGATGGGATCTAGTTTTTTTATGTTATCTTTTTAGTTACGTGTGGAAAGGGTGAAGAAGAGGAAATTTAATGATGAAAAAAGAGTAGATTAATTTGTCAATGATATTATCGTCCTTTCATATATTTTATTGCATATCAGTATGTGCACTGGTTGATAACCTTTGCCATGCATGTTGCTGGCTGCATCTTATTTCAATACAATGGCTTTTTTATCTGCCGTATCTTAAATCGACTCTTGTGTTGACTTAGAATTTAACAGTTCACTTAGGTTAATACCTTACTTAATAAACCACTGAACATAAACACTTGTATCTTATATCAATGTACTTGTTCTTACTGAGTGCCAACTTTTAACTTAAAATCTGCTTCAATTCCTACCCTGTTTACATATTCCTGTCTTTGAGCATATAAATTAGTTTTCACGTCGACAGGTGTTTTCTCTTTTATGACGTCATTAAGTAAGTCAGCCAAATGAAACCTTACACCCAAAGCTAACCAGGTGCTTCTTCTTAAGTAAGGTGCACTCCGGGTATTGGCGTATAGGTATACGGTAAGGGTCGAAAACACGATACACTGAGAATTAATGTTATGCCCTGCAAACAAATTTACCTTGACGTCTTCTAACCCAACAGCGGTACAGAGTATTTTACCATCACTAAGGTGGCCCTATGTAGAAACGTTATAATTACCAGTCATATAAGACGTAAACGGAAAGCTCTGTGCAAATCTAAGTATGCATCGGGACAATAATCAGTAACATTCTAAGCATAGTGAAAAGAGGAAAATTCGGTACAGGAAGGACAAATGTTATGTTCCACGAACATAAATGTATCTTGTTTAAGCGGCATTTAGAAGCTGGGCACATAATAAAAACATGACTAAGATGTATTTTGAAAAGAATGAGTACCTTATTACTTTGTTGAAAATCCTTCTTAGACATGTATTTGACATATATATATGTTTGTATAAATGTAGAGAAAGAATAACTATAGGTATAACTCCAACGCCTGTGCATGCCTGTATAGAAACATTAGAATGGCAAATCAAGTGATAATCTTGTGGAAATAGGAGAACTCAGTCCACGAGAACTATCTCTATGTCTCACAAAGAAATTTATCAGGCTATCAGACCTGAAGGACCTTCAAAGAAACATTAGAATTATGCTTGTCAAATGAGAAACTAATCGTAAAAGACACAGGACAGTTCAAAGCAGACCAACTACCCTGGAAACCAATCTGGCAAATATAAATAAAATACCGGATCCTGTCCTTTAGATTTCGTGAAGATGGTAGCCTATTTTTATCGATTAATTGGTTGTTTTGCTCGGTGGCGCCTCGTTTGTTTTGTGTTTATTTTACATACAGCAGTTTATATGCTTCCGGCGAACAAACTGAAATATCTTTTGGCATATTCATACACTAATCACGGCCGGGCTAAGTGATGACACCACAATTACGAAAATAACGCGAGATTCAGCCAATAGGGTGATGTTAAATTCAATCTGTCTCCATTGCCGTGTTGTTGTTGTTGTTGTTGTTGTTGTTGTTGATGTTGCAACTACCTTTGATAATTGAGATGTTTGTGTTTTGTGTTAAAGGTGTATGGGAGACGGCACCCTGTCAGAGTGAGGGGATCTGACATTGCAAACAGATAAACAGTGAAGACGAATTGGCTGGCTAATGATGTCCGTGCCTACTAGAACCTTTACGCTCCTGTACTGCTTGCCTAACCACTGCGCTTTTGAAACTGGCTTCAACAAAACACACATTGACAGTTAAATAGTCATGAAATTCCTTCCGAAAAATTGACCAATGGAGAAAATACATGTAAGAAAGTAAAGATCCAATAATATATATTTTTATCTGGAATTTTCATGATAAAAACGAGCGCCGTAGTGGGGTTTTTTTTCGTGATTCCGCCTACTCAGAAACTCATCGAATAAAAGTGAAGAAAAAGTGTGGTGCTTGATTCGGAACCAATGGAATATGTAGACAAAAACTGTCCTGATTAAACAGAACGTCGTACCTCCAAAGCCAAATTGCTTATCCAGGCAATCAAAGACAGTTTTTAAATGCCTCGTAAATGTAAGGCATAACTCATGAAATAAATACTTGATCAGAGCAGAAACAGTAAGGCTATCCAAAATGGGTGCCACTTCAAGTCTGTGCTCGGGCAGTAAGTCTGTTCAGGTGATTAACAGTACGGAAAGAAGACCTGATCGTCCTCTCGATGATAATGTGCCTCTGAACAACACCAGGACCCCAGGGGTTCCCCAAGGGACAGGCGTCAGGGTCAATAATCAAGGCCTCCCCTTGACAGACAGTGAAACTAAATGGATACAGCAAACGAACAACAACTCAACATCATATCAAGCGAAAAGAGACAAGCCTAGAAATGACACAACTGTTTCTGAAACCAAAGAATCGGTTGACCGGCGACAAGCGAATAACAGACGGAAAGACGAAGGTTGTAATCTATCCGTGTATGATAATCTTCCTGGAAGCCTTGGGAAACTCGCGGTATGGGGAGACAGTCTGGAGTTAGATGGAACTTCTTCCAGATACAGCGCCTACAAGTCACAGGACGGACTCGGTGGAGCTGAATACATGGACGGATACCTGATCAATCAGAACACTGACCTTACTGTAAGCGATACCAGCTTACTCGGCTCGGAATCTTGTGACTCTTGGCACATGGGGAGGAAAACCGTGGGCGCCGTTCATCAACACCATTCCAGCAGCTCGAGCCAGACAAGTCTGCAGAATCCAAGTTTAGATAATGGTAACAGAAGTGATGTGAATTCCAAACACAGCAGTACCAGCAACAACTCGTCAAAACTCACTAAACACAGTAACAAGGAATTTACATACAGAGACTACGACAACCTGCCACCCCTTCGTCCTGCGGTCTCGGACTCCGGTAACCTGGCTGCTATCGGCGAGTTGAAAGAAAGCGAGGCAAATAATTCACCCGTGAGTTCAAGCGAAATTGCTCGTCCAAGTCGAGTAGCGTCTGCTAAATGCGAACGTGTCACTACAAAACCTAATGTCAGTGCTTTACGACAAGCGAAATCATTAACTTTGCCACATACGTCACGCAACCGACCAAAGAGTGCTCGGAAGCGGGATACTAGTGCAAATAGACATGATACTGAAAGGAATGACCGAAATGATTCGGATGCTGACCTCTCAGATTCAGGGGAGGACGAATTGTTATCTATTCCGGACGAAACGCGAAGGGCCGGTGAAGATTTTGACGACCTTTCCGATGGATTATCTGGATTAGGGTCTCCAGATCTGGCCTTGGAAGCCTTAGACGCGTTCCCGGACAGTCAGGCCCCAACTCCTTTTGCCAATAAAAATGCCGGCGGACCCCAACCACGGCCGCCATCTTTCGACATTCAGTCTGTGCTTGACGACAAGGGAGGGAATAACGTTGGTAAGAAACCAAGTCAACGGTCCATATCCAGTATAGTTATAACACAGGCGGAAGAGGGGAAACTCGACACGGACCCTAAAATAGCCAATCTTCCACCGAACACAGTAAGTACTTCATTTCGTTACATTAGTTCTTCACATTTACATATATACTCCCGTATATACTGGTAAAACATCCTCACAATCATTCGTTGTCTTGCGTAGTCTTAACCTTAGATTTTAAACCCTTTTTATGAGTATGTTTACTTTTTTTTTTTATCTTTGGCGAAGAATTAAAGTCTAGATATTGTATTATTACAACCACTATTGTTTATCATATTAAATGAGCCCTTTATTTCCTCGGGCTATCATAGGACGGTTTTTAGTGTGCTCAAGCTGGTTGTTGGCAGTACTGGTACTGGAGATTGTTTAATTTCGGAAGTTCACATTTTGTGTGTGTAGCTTTGAATTTCTTTGGCCAAGAAACAATATCTAAGTGAAGTACTCTCGAATATTTCCTATAATTAATTAATTTTAAATAGTTCATTTAATGTTAGGTTAGGAAAACAAAAATAAAGCGAGCTTAAGTAGATAGACACAGCAGTTTGAGAAATGATGTTCTGAGCGGTGTGGACAGCTTTCAGTATCCTGTTAGAGCCAATTTGTCCCTTAAACTGTTTGGTGGACTTTTCCTTGTATATCGTTTGTGTCTATTGCATTAAAAGTGTTCATAAAAATAGTTTCACAATAACTGTTTATCCGTTTTATAAAGGACATATAAAGGGTTTTTTGTGGCGACTATAATGAATGTTTTTGGAATAATAGTAAATTTTACAGAGGTGTCTCCTATATGACAGGAATAATCCACCATACAATTTTAGGGACGAAATTGCTCTGACAGGATGCTGAAAAGTTATCCACACACCCAACCGGGGTAAACCTCCAGTGGTGACTTGGGGAAGGTTTGGGCCAAATCCCGTTCCGTGAGACCTCAAGCGTAACCAGTTTAGTTACCTAATCAGCATACAACAGCTTACAACATCTACCTCTGAAACGCCTACTGATTGGTCAGACGTAGGTTGTGTATTTCACTGTCGATAAACGTGATACCACGGGAAACTCTCTCAACCCTCCAAGATCTTGTTATGAAGACAAGATCGGATTTATCAAGATTAACACACACTTAGAACATGGGTGTTTTTTTGTTTGTTACAAAGCTGCAAAGTCTATCTACTCTATCTACTCAGACTCGGGTTTTTTTACCGCCTTTTTAAAGTTCATGCAAACAAGGAAGCTAATGATTATACTTTAATCATTGTTCTGTGTGCATCACGACAATTGACAAGCTACAGAGTCATGCAAAAGTAGTTATGCATTGCTCACCGTTTTGGGTTTTTTGATGGTTCCCCATTGAGGTCCAAAAGTGCCACAAATCTATTATCTGCCAGTTTGCGTCCAAATTTGAGAAATTAAATATTGGCAGCTGAATATTGCTTTTTGCAATTATTTATTGTTTCCATTGAACATATACACTCGAAAACCGCTGAACAAACGAGCTTCACCAATTTTTATGTAACATGGAAACAGATCTCAAAGGTATTATGTATCCACCATACATATTTATTTGATGTGCTCCACAGTTTCATAGCAACAGGCACAAATATTGTCATTGAACCTGAAGGCGAGAGTCAATATATTGAATTATAGCTTCCGATAAAATTCACGCTTTGGAGAGAATCCAATGACTTAAGAAGGTTTCATATAAATAAACGATATGAAGACGATTATATTTTAAAACTTGTACTTAATCGTTATTACGGCCGTTGATTTAAACATTATTTATTTTCCATAGTCCCGGAACAGGAATTCGCGAACGGGATACATACATTCCTATACCACCCCAACTACTTGTACAATTAGTACTACAATAGACACAAAAGATGGGTCAGCAAATATAAACCATTGTATAAATGTATAGAAAGAAAATTTCTCTTGCCTCCACCGGGACTCGAACTCGGGTCTCTGGCTAGCAGGGCCAGTGCTTTTTGTGTGACGATACAATATAGTACTATCCCACAATAAGGACATTTTTAACATAACGTCGTGTTCAATAAACAAAAAGTCTCTAATGGGGTCAATCCATGGACATTTTCTCACAATCTTGTAACCCATGTCGTTGTTTGCAATGACCATGCCGATTTTAAATGACACGCAGTGGCTAATGTTTTCCCGATCGAAAGCAAATCTACATTGACCGCTGCGGGTCATGCGTACCGTATATTGCCTCGACTCATTGCATAATAATTTCTGCATGATATAATTTTGTGTTTTGTATAACACAATGTTAACTGGAGCAGGTCTTAGGGCAGAAATTCAGATTCTTAAGGGAAAGGAATCCATGACCTCATATCTAAAAATCTACGCTAGGCAATCGGCCTTCTGTCAAGAAGACATTTGCAGTTATGCCTAAGTACAAATTAGCATGTTAAGTGAGAGTTAAAAAAAAAAACGTAGTGTGGCCTATTCGGGATAGTATATATATATCAGAGAATATCGAAGGACTTGGAACTGATGGTGTTATCTGAAATGGTCCTATCCTTGTGCTGTGAAACGTCAAGGTATACAATAGAAGGCTATATAAAATTCCCTTAATTCATTAAAAATACATTTATGGTTCTACATTGACTAAACTACATGCTGGTACAGTGGTGTGACCTTAAATCACCAGAGAGGACCAATTAAACGCCGTTCTATGAATGTCAGGGTTACATTCACGTACAACTATCGAACAACACGAAATATTTTCTCAACTAACTATTACTTTTACACATATAACTAGTAGGATATTATAAGTCACAAAAAAATTCAGATATTATAAAGTACGCTAGAAGAGGAATGATAAACTGTTATAAACTACTGTCACATCAGACCGTATGAGTTTATACCATGATAAACATAATATAAACCCTATCTCTAACTCGTCGCCAGTATTGGCTAAATGTTGATCAACACCATTACACTGGAAATGCTTATCTCGTTCAAGTTTGGCCAGGTCCATGTGGAGGGACCAATCCAGTGATGCTTTCCCGTCCGTGGATACAGCCTCAAACACCTAGTGAATCAAACCAATACGTGCGTGATGACAGGTATTGGTTTCGCTAGCACCATAGCAATATTCTAAATAAACGGGGTTTCGCAACAGATAACAGAAATAAATTCAAATATTTGTGTGAACTTTCTTGGTATCTCTGTTTACGCAGGTTCATTGAGATGTATGTTCTCCGCAGGTTATGTAACCGTCTCAGAAAATAGAAAACAAATACGGAAACCCGTAACACCACCCCACTGTGATAAACAACGTGAAGATGTTCCACAGACTCTGTTTATTTTCCTCTCAGTGACTAGCACTAGACTGACGTGACTCATAACAGCTTAACGCTATGGGCTATAATAATCACTTCAGCAGATAACTGAGACAAGAGAAACACAATCTTTTGATTTTTTGTTATTGTATTGAAACAAAACACCCTGACTTTAACCAAAATTGAAGCAATTTGTGGATCTTATTGGCAATTGCAGACATCGTCTGGGTGGCTTTTGTCAGTTTTCATGGTCCGAAGGGGAAAGTTCTCATCATCAATCAAAAAATCAATCAATCAATCAATCAATCAATCGACCAATCAATCAATGCAACAACAGTTATTTAAACGGGTAAAATGAGTC
>JAVFBZ010189300.1:20102-34245 GCA_032466195.1 Katharina tunicata
TGTTGCGCATCAAAATTACAACAGTTATAATTAAAATTAATTCAGCCTATAATTGTTCCATCAAGCCTGTTACTGTTATCAACTTTCGAACAATATTCGAATAGACGAGGCTCTTCTGTTGAAAAAGTTTTTAACGCTTATTGAACTATTGAACTAAATCAACATATTTGTTGCTTCTTTTATTGAGGAAGGTCAATTCGAGCGCATTGGGACTATATAAATATATACAGTCAAACTAAATAAACCTAGTTAAACACTGACTGATAAATTCTAATTCTTGAGTTACCATAAGTTAGCTACTATATAGATTATAAGCTTGTCTCCACCTTTCTAAAATGGATTTCAAAGTGCTATTAAAATAAATGGACTTACCAGTCGTCTTCATTAATGTTGTTTTCAGGTTACCGAAGTTTTCGAGCAAGAGTTTGCACAGAAGTTAGTGGAAAGAGGAAATGGATTAACGGAAGCGGATATCACTAAGTACCTTACTGAGCATGCGCAAAATGTTAAAGGTATCAAGAGCGCTTTGGAAACTCAAAAGGTGAAAGAACGGGCGGGAAATCCGGAAGAAATGGCGGCTTTAGACCCCCACCAGCAGCGACGCCTAGCGGTAAAATTAGTTTTTGGAAATAACTAACAGTAACTTTTCTAACACATCTAACACTAACATCAAAAGTCAGGGGCGCGATATTGTCAAAGAAATTCAAAGGAAAAGTAAACAAACAAACAATATTTACAGAAATGTCGGAGATGAATTATGGATACAATCTTGCCATGTCAAAACCATAATTTGATGTTGATTTTGTTCAGATGCTGGATGAGGTAGCCAGACTGTTGTACCTTGTCAGCACGGACCTTGATAATTGCGAGGGCACAGACTTGGATGACCTATGTGATGCTATTCTAGAATCCATCGTTAACAGCGTAAGTTTTATTCGATTTTGTTTTCTACTTATGTCACAAACTGTGTGTTTCCCTTTTAACATGATGACCTTAAGGATGGGGAGCTTATCGACTTTTTCCGATAAGCCAGGATCTGTGTAAAATCATCGATGTTCAGTAGTTCGGGTTTACCTATAAGGTTTGTATCGCTTTTTATCTATATGGTATCCTTTAATTGAAACACTGAACCGGACGCAGTTTTTTTGTCTCTTAGTTCTGTAGCTTTACCTTCGGTTGAGCTCGGACATATCTGCAATTTTAAAAGTTACCAGAGTATTGCGTGAGAAGTAACTGATTGCTTTACATATTTCTTTATCCATCTATGCTACCAGCGAAAAATATCGTCAGTTCTGATATCAAAATGAAAACATTGAAAGACTATTTTTCGTTTTGCAAATGTGCCATATTGTTCTTTTGCCAGACTCGTGTATGAGAATTTTTCAATGAAGAGAAAGGTTTGTTCTATCTCTTATTGTTGTTGTTGTAGCCTGGTGGAGAATCTGAGGGAGAGCCCGACACTTTAGAAGGAGAAGTTTCCTATTTTGGAAAGAAAGTGGAAAAGGTAAGCCGTGGTTCCACTTTTATTAAACATAAGTTACATTTCTTATTATATTACTGATCATACAATACATCTAAAATTCAATTCTCTAGACTTACAAAATGAATCAACAAGGTAGTTACCAATTAACAGTTTCATTTAAATTAAGTTTTAAAACTTTTGTATAATTTGCACTTACTATGTTAGAGACAATTGAGCACAATACTGTGACTTGGTTATTAGCGAATACAATTATATGTACAACTATACCTGTTCACCTGTACCCCTGGACAAGGCTTGGCGTTTATCTGTTTTATCTGAGTCATTTGAGTCTAAATTGGAACTTCTCGCTAATATTCTCTAAACAGACAGCTCGCCATTTCCCCCATACATATGGATACAATTCTTGAACTGTTATTGTGTCCAGGTGATGATGGGGCTGAACGAGAAGTTTATGAAAACAGTGGAGGTGAAACGAAACGAGGCGACGGCAGAAGAACTCAGTCATATCATTGAAAAGCATTTGATAGAAGAGACTGCCGTAGTGAAACGCCATGAGGCTGAGAGAGTGAAATCCATCAACAAAATCCTCCACACTTTGGTGAGAATTAGATGGTGCTTAAATTCTGAGAGCTTCACACAAATTGTATATAGTTGTTTATGAAACTTGATACAGGAACTTTGTAATTGGTTTCGGGCTGCATCGTGAATCGATTTGTTGTGCATTGGGCTGCTGAGTCCCCTTCACTGTATCCAGTATAGGTTCGAATTGTCCCATCCACCTCAGGTATAGAATCAAAGTTTTTCGGTCGCTTCCCAGATTGTCCGTTGTTGTTTTTTTACGAGGTTTCTTCCCGGTTTTCTACCATACAGTGGCAAATCAAAATACACTTGAGTATGAAGTTAAACACCAATCGAACAAACTAATAAGACGATAGTATATATACTGTGGGAATACTGGATATTTTAAACCAGGTACTTTGCATTGCTATACTGCACCCGGCAATGCTTGGTCCATTGCCCTAAGTATTGCTTGAATGTGTAGAAAAGATTACGGCCTACACACACATCGATGGCCATCCGGACTCATTGAGTCATTAATACTAGGCTATGGTATCTAATTTGAAGTAAGGAGATATGGCAGCTCTAGATCTAAGACAAAGATCACCATTGTTTTGTCAATTAAAATGCTGAAGTTTGGATTAACTTAACTATTTTATTTTTTCTAGAAGAGTTAATTTGGCCAATATTTGTGAAGGAGAACCCAAACTCAAGGATAAATCAGAGTCAATCTCTACTACATAAATGTTCATGATAAATTTGTTTTAGGGTAAAACAAAAGACGGTTTCCACGTGAAGGTTCCGGAATTAGACTCAAGATTAGATGACATGAACAAGGTAGGTTTCCAACTTGTTATTTCCGTTCACCTAAAACATGACACAATTATGTGTCAGCTGATGTACGTAGCTTATGAAGTGCTGGTTTTGTTTTAATTCTCGACATTTCCTTTATTTTGGATATCTCCCCCACGATACTGTCGATAAGGATTCAGCCAAGTTTGCGTTCTGGAACCTGCAGTAGAATAAAACCTATGACCGAGGTCAAGGTCACATTACATGTTTGTCCACCCAGACCATTTAACCACCCTACCTTCCACGCTAGAAAAATGTCTAACAGCTGTCGAAAAAGTGCATTGTGTAACTCTGCAATCCTCTTTGATTTTACTCGATATTAAATTGAAAGCGAAATTTAAGTGGGTGTTTTATAGATAAATTAAATGTACGAATACCACACAATGACGTTTGTGATAATTGATAGGTGAGCATTAACTTCAATTGTTTTGGAGCAATGTTTCTTAGAACGGTCACAACTTGAGATATTATTTTTATTCCGATAATCATTTTTCATAAATGTTTTACCCACAGAAACGTTGTAAACTTGAGCAGGCGTTAAAAAGGATTTTGTTGGGAAGGAAACCAATTGGTGAAGACGAGATTTTGGATATCCTCGACAAATACCGTAAAGAACAACGAGCTGTCATAGAAGACAGGGACGCCCAGAGACTTAAGAGGAGGGAGGAACTCAAGAACAAAATAATCACCGACCCTAATGTCAAAACAGCTGTAAGAAAGTTTCTGTTTGTTTCTATCTGTTTTTAGTCGTTCTGTTTTCCGCACTGTTTGAGTGAAACCACGTTTCATAAGTTAGTGTATTGCTTTTCGAAAACGGCATCCAAAATAGAGGTTCGATATGGAACTCACCTGTGGTTTCTTCTGTTTATATTTATTTTGATACTTAAACTTACGTTTATACCCCAGCCAATATAGAATATGTTCTACATTATAAACAATTTGTAAACTAAACTGAAACTTTTATTTTATTATATTCCACGGAGGTAAGTAGGATATCGCAGATAGAAGAAGTTTACTTTTTTTTTTACCTATTCAGTGGCATTAAATAATTAAGTTGCCACGCAATGACTCACCTGGTTGTTCACTTGGCTACCTAACCCCCTTAAATGTGGGACATGGGAAACATACTTAACCCCCGTTTTCCCTGTCAACCTAATGTATATAATATAAGGGACGCTTCCACATGGTTAGCGAAGATATAGTGGAATCACCCGATCCGCACGTTATTGACAGCTTCCAGCTTAGTTTTGTCTAAAATTATTAGCCGCTTCATCTAAAGACAAAGTACAGGCCGTAGACCGCATGGTCTCTTGCGGACAAACAAACACAGCTTTCAGCTCTCAAAGTAATAAATAGTACTAGGTTTGGTGACAACATGAATAGTCACGTTCTTACGTACCAGTTTCATTCTAATATAGGCCTTTTTGTCTCTCCAACAGAATTGAAACTTAATGAAGAATTTATTTAATAACGTTTCTTCCCACTTTTGAAATGACAGATCCGCTTTGATACTATTATAAAAATCATTTCAGCAGAGAATTCATATGTCGGTCAAGCTTTGTTCCTCTACAGTTTTCCCAATTCTATCTGTTGTTATTATTTGTTCTGGAAGGCTATTTATTGCCATCAAACTCAGATCTCTTCTTGTTTTCGGATTGTATTCCAGGCTGATAAAAAGAATCTTCTCAAACAGATGAAAGTGAAGTACGAGGTGAAATTGAAACAACAGAAACAAGATAAGGTAAATAAAAAAGATCGAGGAAATACACCCGACATGACCCCTAAAACCCTGTACACTTTTACCGACTTTGTCCATTGGTCTCTGTTCCCCTCTCAAAAAATGTTTTCTTGATGTGACAAAGGCAAGACGTCTAGCGTTCCTACTCAGAGACACGCAGGCGCATAGATAACGATAAAGTTGTACAGAACAACAACATACTGAACTCTTTCAAAATATTAATAAACCTTTTTACCATATGCACCTTAGGTGTATAAAATATACCGATGAAGTCACGAAAGAAATGACATATAATGTGGTATTTTTTGCCCAGGCTTCAGCAGCCATGCATACGATGGCTGCCCAAAAAATTTTGGATGCGAGCAGCTTATCTAAGGAGAATTTAACAGGGCTTGTTAAAGAACATCAGCGAAGAGTAGCTGAGCTTGAGAACATCAGAAAGAGGGAAAATGAACGGCGAGTGGAGACCGCTCTGGAGGTGGTGGCCCGAGAGAAGGCGGAGGATGAAAAACGGAATAAAGAACGCAGGGTATAAGGATTCATTTTTTCATACTTGATATGCAAGGAATTGACATTTAAAAGTACTCTTTACTCTTGTCCACAGTTTGGTCAATCATGAATTTATTTTGTTTCGCAGTTGATTTCATGCCTTGTTTCGTTAATCCTCTTGGTGATTGCTTAAAAACTATGTAACAAATAATGGTTACTTTTGTCATTGGACTATGAAAAATAATTATTTAAAATGTATGTTTAGGTCTCTCAAAGTAATTGAAAGAGTAGTGACAGTTTACCAGGCTCAAAGGTGTTTTTCTTAAATGTCCTTATTCATTGACTCGGTTCTGGACCGCAAAAGGTAAACCACTCCGTATCGTTTGTTTCGTTCTCTGATTTGTTCCTATTTGTGTTGTACTTTCAGATCGTGTTATCCCACGCAGATGACGTGAAACAACGAGCGGAGGACGTCTTGGCCGGTTACCGTGACGCCACGTTACAACTTCACAACCTCAGACCCGTACATTTACCAAAATCTCCCGACAATATGGGGTACAAACATTATGACGATGTGAGGAACTGTTTAAAGTCTAAAATATAAGCAGTAGCTGCTCAGTCAGATTTTTGACAAATTAATTTATGGAGCAAATAGGCGACTTTTTTGTAGGAGCAAATAGGCGACTATTTTGTAGGAGCAAATAGGCGACTATTTTGTAGGAGCAAATAGGCGACTATTTTGTAGGAGCAAATAGGCGACTATTTTATAGTAGTAAATAGGCGACTATTTTGTAGGAGCAAGTAGGCAACTGTTTTGTTGGTATAGACGTAGATAGAAGGTTAGTTAGTTGAGTGGACTTGCTGGTAGGCAATTTTATGGTTGTGATTGGTGCCTAACCCTCGGGCGTTGTCCAAAACGTACGAAAATACTGATACGACAATTAATGTTTTAATATCTGTCTTATGTGGTAAATAAATAAACTGCGATTAAAGGTGGCCAGATCTCCACAGTGGACACATAACATTGGGCAACAGGTCATCGCTGTTTCTCTATGATCAGTTTGACTTGTCCTCATATTGATAGGTAGCTTTTAAAGAACAAATACGACAACAAACAATTACATAATTTTTTACGGGGTCTAGATCTTTCTCACTCTCTTGTTGGCGCTTTTGTTGTTCTTGTTGTTCTTGTCGGTGTAACGCTAACTAAATGGACTATTTCTCTGTCAATAATGTTAGTTTGTTCTGAAAATTAGGCAACATATACCTGATAGTACTACGCAAGACATAACGGAACCGGAATTTTCAATTTTACCATGGTCTTCTTAAAAAGCGAGTTTATAAATGCACACAGCACAAAATGTCAATACTTTGAGGCATATTTTAATAATACATGCTTCAAAGCCTGCAGTCACATGATTTGTATTTGCTGCAGGCCACAGGGTATGTCTCGCAGTGCAGATTTGTTTTCACAGTTACGGAAGCAGAAAACTGTTCATATGATGAACGTAAGAAAGTCCATGACGACATCCAATGCCACCATTGTTGTAAGATTAAATCGTTCTGTGAAACGCGCACAGGATTTTAAGTTAATTGTTCTTTTGTCGTTTACAACGTCTTTTCCATATCTCCTACAGAATGTTCCTGATAGTGGTTACATGGACGGCATGTCAGCAGGCAGCATGAGCGTCACGCCCAGCATAGTTACAGGCACGCCAAGTATGGTAACAGACACGCCCATGTCCTCACCAGGCCCTGACTTCAGTTATCTCAGCCATAGATTGACACCCAAAAGACCAGACGACACGGAATCGGTGAGTCTATTATAAGTAGACACCAGTAAGTAGATTTTTTGCAAAGTAAGAATTGTCAGTTCGCTAACAATGACTTCACGTACGGAACTTAGGGCTAGTCCATTCAACCCAAAATACAAAAACATTGAAGCAAAACAGTCTACGCTCGCGAATCAGCCGCTATTTATATAATTATAGAAACCCTACTGTTTCAGCCGCTGATAACAGGGGAATTTTGCCATGGATGGCCACTAAAGCGAGCATTTCAAAATAAATCAATCAAGTTATGTCATAAGGGGTATTTCAGGCAACATCTGTTCACTTGGTATCTGAGACCGAGGTCGTTTAAAGTAGCATAAGCACTCAAAAGATTGAAATTTTTCGCAAGAAGTACAAGCTAGAGGCTTTCCAATATTTCCAACATCAAATTTGTAGGTCGAAGAAGAGTTTTTTAATAACTTAAAAACTATAAACTGAATTTTCTGTCAGAATTTTTATTGGAAATGTGTCAGTCTGCTGTCACAGCTCAGACAGACTTTGATGTACCGACGTGACTCCTAGTGAACCGTGTTAGCCACACCCCTTACAAGGTTCAAAATGTTGGCTCGTTACAAACAAGGTCATTCACCGCGGCTGGATCAAAGTCATTCTGAGCAAATATGGCCAGCCCTCCTTACGTTAAATTCAAGTAACTGCTATATTTCTCCTGGTCCGTACAAGCTTTATACTCAATGAATATTTTTTATTTTAACGTTACTGTTTTAATTTTTGAACAAACACCAAATCTGGTAAAAATCAAGGCAAACGGAATTAGTTGAAAAATCCAAATTTTGGGTGGGTATGTGACTTTAGCTAGCTGTCTGTCAAATAACTTTTAAGGTAGCCAAGCAGTGTTTGTATGGCGATTCAGACAAGAACGGCCTAATAGAGGGTTTAGCTTGCAGAGTTGAAATAGACAAGCACCTGACAGACCTTCCCGAATTAAACAGACGTTGTTTGATGAGCGTGTTACATGTACAAGAAAACAATATAATGTTGAAGGCATTCTAGATGAAAGAAATAAATTCGTTCCTGTGCATATATAAGACGTTTTGGATGGTAACATCTAGTTTATAAGAGGCACAACTGGAAGTATGAATCTATATTCTATGGTTCTGGGTGCCTGGAAACGATCTGAAACTTTCCATTAGAATAGAAGGTGTCTTACATTCTTCAATGTTGAAAAAGACTTGGATTAAAGTCCAAACTCTACAAAAGGAAAGTATACTCGGTGCTTCTAATATTGTCTTAAAAATACAATACAGTATTTCCGTAAAGAGAAAAAAATGTTGAGATGGAATATTTAGGTGAAGGAAAATTTGTACTTTCAACAGTTGCAATTTTGTCGTCCTTTTTGGTGTTTGCACTCCACACTTGCTTGGATATAACTCAATATCAATTTTAAAAAAAAATGTATATAACTATGTATATAATTACAGGTCAGAATTGAAGATTACGAAACGATGGAGCTTTTAGTAAATGACGTCATTGATCAGTGTGTAGACGACTACTCACGTGCAGAGAACCTTTACTCGTGGCTGGTTTCACAGGAGATACAACAACTACATGACAACAATGAGGATGGAGAAAGTCCGCTTTACGCCCTTCATTGTATTTCTAAAGGAATAACTTCTTACGCGGATGTTTTCCTTGAAATGACAAAGTATGTGAAACAGTCATAGCCGTTATTATATTAATATTTCTCTTTTATTTGTGCATTCCAAGGCGCTTATTCTGTAATTTAAAGGTAATTGTTGAAAAATCGCCGAATGAACAAAAAAAACAGAAATAGAACAGAAAGCTACTTGCTACTAATGCCATGCGCTCTAGTTGAATCAACTTTTTAAGAGTCTTTGATAAGTTTCCATAACTCAAATAAGCATCCTTGGAGGCTTTTGGACATTTTGTTTTTGTTTTGTCAAATGTCTCAGATTAATGATAAGACAGACGTGAAATAAAAAGTCTAATTAGCCTGGGTGAAAATTAAAAAGAGAAAAACATGGTAATTGTCACACCTTTAAACGGAACAAATTTATGTAGTTTGGTTGGTTATAGATAGGTTTACTTGTTATTTTGAACATAGGCATTTTTAAGAACGCTTCAAATTTGTTGTCGCGCACGAAAATATTTAATGCCATTAAATCTTGTTTTGAGAAAATTTTCATCTGTAATCTAGTTGTTGTCTTTGTTTGATTTTTTTACAGACTCGCAGGACTGAGTTGTGAGAAAATTGATGGCTGCACAAAAACACCAGCATACAGTCCTGGCGAAGATCTCTTCTCGGACTCATATCGCCATAGCTGGAACGCTGTGTTCATTGACAATCGTTATTTCTTACTAGACGCTGCGGAGGGGTCACGTCGCGAAAAATTCTTCAGGGAACACTTTTTCTGCACTGGTCCATCCATTTTCGCTTTATCTCATTTCCCTGACAATCAAAGATGGCAGCTTATGGAGCGGCTGGTTACTAAGGAGGACTTCGCATGCGCATTAAAAGTTTGGCCCGCTATGTTTGTTTACGACATCCGTCCTCTGAACAGCAAGTCGCTAATAAGAACATACGATGGCAAAATGTGCATCACGTTTTCTGTGAAAAATCATTCTGCTTTGTGTCATTTGGAGTATGCAGGTCCAGGAAAGCCACTCGATCCTCAGGACTTAGCCTACCACGTGGACCAACATACAAACAATGTTGACAATGAGGAGTCCTTTCACCTAACTTTGCCACAGGATGGCGTATATTTTTTTACTCTCTTAGTAAATGACCCCCAGGACGAAATAGATTTACCTGTGTGCCAATATCGCATAGATTACCGAGATGAACTTCTATGAATCTCAACTTATTTGCTTATTTCTTGTTTTCAACATTGGTTTTTCTTTCTCTCATTATAGTGCAATAGGTATCACTGACAGAATTTCCATAATGCTTTGGATCCAGAAGTGCCATATAATTTATTTTTATTATTATATAATAACCTTTACGAAATGTTCTTGGAAGGAAACTCGATCTGATTAAATTATTTGTGGACATCTGTTACGACTTTTAAAAGTTAAATTGCGGAAAGTACGATAGGGCTTATAGGCCTAACTTACCAATCCAGAATACTGATTTTTATTTTTAAATTTAGTCCCTAAGAGATTTTGATTCTGCACGTAAGTACGGTTAAGCTTGCAGTCTTTTGTATTTTTATTTTTTAAAGAATGTGCCAAATGCATACTTATAAGGCAGTGTTTTGATTTGATATAAATACACGTACTTGTATCTGATTGCAAGGGTCCTACCCTTCATGAACATCTACAGGATTGGGGCTTACTAATTGTTTACACCATTACTGCACGGATGGGAAATGGCGTCAGTTTGTTGTTGTTTTTTTGTCCCAACAGGTCTGGGAGCCAATCATTTTGTTACAGACTTGCGGCATTTTAATACTTCAAGGCGCTGATACTTCGCGCTTATTTAGTTGTTATGTTTTTTTTTTGTTGAACGAATGTTTCTGAACTGTTTTATTCGACTACCATTCTTGCATAACTTTTTTTGCAAGAGATTAAATAAAGGAAACTTGGAACAGTTGGGTCATTATTTATGGTGTTGTAGATGTTCTGCATCGAAGTTTTACTGTATCGGTTTTGCCCTTGACACTAGCGGTGGAGTTGGGGCGCTTACATATGAAGTTCTACCCAGTGGTGGCTTAACTGCCGGAGGCTGTCTAATATTAATAATGACTTCGATATTTGGAGTTTCTGACAGATTAACGAAACTGATATTTACCATTATAATTAGTTATGTTCAAATAGTTTACATGTTTGATTCTGCCTTAAATTTGTTCAGTATAAGTTAGGATTCTCATCCAATATACTCCTAGATCTTATCGTTTAAGAGATCCCATCGTTTGGGTAATGGAGAGGGGCATAAGGATGTCCATTGTTTCAGGTTTGTTTGATTTTGCAATGATGATTATTTTCTCATTTCAAGAGTTTTTTGTCTTGCCAGATATTTTTTGTTGTTGTCATATATAGATGTAACTATCGTATTATATAGATATATTTATAAGCTTCAATAGGGCAGTTGAGTAGGCCTCTGTGTTAGTTCTATGGCCAGTATATTTTTGTTGTTGTCTTATATAGATGTTACTCTCGTATTATATAGATATATTTATAAGCTTCACTAGGGCAGTTGAGAAGGCCTCTGTGTTAGTTCTATGGCGCAGAGTGTTAATTATATGCGATGTGAAGGAAGGCTGTTTTTGCCTCTATACTAAATCACATGGAATAAATTTGGGATGGGAAACCTAGCGTATACTAATAGGGAACAATAGTTATCCCGATGTGAAATAATGTTTACTCTCTGGGGAAATACTGTATCCCATGATGGGAAATGATTTTTCTATGTTGCAAATGAGATGTATCTTAATATTCACAGTTGATATAGCCTTGAACTTAATTATCAACATTCAAATATTTTTCCTCTCCGTTTTTGCGGTTTGCTTATTGGTTGTCATATATACCAAGTGAACTTGAAATGTCTAATATCCAAACAAAGTGACAGAACATGTTTACTACACTGTTATTGGGTTTCATCGGTCTTAATGGATAGTTTTATTAACTTGTTAAATGCCATACATGGTCAGTGCTAATTCTGTGGATTAAATCAAAATTTGACAAAAAAATAGACCATACAATAAAAAGGAATGTTAATTTAGACAACGTCGACATGTTAATTAAGACAACGTCGACATGTTAATTTCGACAACATCGACATGTTAATTCAGACAACGTCGACATGTTAATTTAACTAAGATTTTTTTCAATTAAGGAAGAAAAAAATTGGAAAAACAGACTTGAGAAGGAGTGACAATATAAGCCTATTAAGTTAGGATAGAGTGTTGTGAACATATGTAGTGCTGGGTTGTTTAATTGAATAGATTTCATCGCTTCATGCAGGTTTTAAATTGGTGCTAACTTTTGTTTTGTTGATTGTTTTGTTGAACAGAAAACCGTTGCTGTATATTTGGTAGCTGAATAAAACGATCTCAGAAATATTGCATAATTTAATATCGCCTGGATTGTAATTTGTATTGTTTGAGCTTTAATGGAATTGAAAGGAGACATCCCCGGGCTTGGTGGGACGAATTCCATTATGGGAAGTGACGTAAATCAGTACGTACTGGCCACATTAACTACTCTTCCGACGACTGTCCCGTTGACCAACTCGCTTTTCAGGACCAACTTGCTTCAGAATTGCAGCTTTTTTCAGAAGCTACATCGGACTATGATTTAAATTGCATATATTCCAACGCTCGACCCTTGTCTTATGTTAAAAACAGTGGAGTATTCGCCATTTGGAAGAATCAAACATGTGTCATGAAAATCATTGACTTAAACATTTCTCAGCTGCAAAACATTTGTATAATTATTAGTCCGGCAGACCTCCAACTTTACCTGGATATGAGGTCCATACAATTATTCTTGACTGATTTTGTATCATCAGATGTTCTATTTGGAGAATCTGAATGATGCCGTGCTGTCATCATTGAGCATTTTTTTTTTAAATTATATTCAAATATTGTTGTTGTTTTGCTTTGTTTTTTTGAGAGAACAAATATTTTTTTATATATATATATTTTTCTTATTTTATTTTATAGTCATGCTTTTGTTTTATGCTGTGATTCATTTCCATGTCTAGTGCCACAGCCCTCTCTTCAAAGAAAGTATGTATTTTATGGATGCCCCGAAAGCTTAATTATAGATGGCCCTGCTTGTTTAAATTCGAAATTATAGAAACTAAGAAGTGGAACTGGTCGGTCCATATTAAATGTTTGAACTGTTCGTTTGTGTCTGAGTTTCCAGGCACTGATACTGCATTTAAATAATTTGTTTGGATAATTCTAGTAATTCTAATAATTATTAGCCTATACACCAGAGATCTTCGTCTGTGGTCACTTTGTAAGTCGTGTGGCTTAGTTCAGAATATGACAACAGGCTATGCATAGTGCAGAGGTTCATATAATTCGTATTGCAGACATAACACCATCATGAATGACTGTTATTTTAAGTAGAAATACCAATGTAATTCTGATTCGGCCAAAAGTTTAACGGATGCTGGTCCAAAAAGAATTGAGACCATCATTAAATTCAGTAAGCAATATGGTGATGGTATTGATAAGGACTTACAATATAGACTTGAACACAACAGTTCTCTAACTATTCCTTGTCACAGAAACTGTGTTTCATCATACACATCCAACACGCATCTCAAAAGACATTTAAAAAGAAAGGGTACACAAGATATGGGAAGTAGTTGAACTGCCGAAACGACAAAGACGATCGGAGACTCCCAGTTTTATCTTTCAACAGCACTGCATTTTCTGTGGACAGGACTGTAATGTTGAAAAGGATAAAAACAATCCAGGGCGATGGAGGAAAGAATACATTTGTAGAACGGCAGATCGACCCTTTGATACGAAAGATTTTAGACAAGATATCTTAAGCAAATGTGAACAAAGAGACGATCAATTAGTACATGAAGTCCATGTACGGGTACAGGGAGTTGTCAGTGATTTACATGCAGCGGATGCCCGCTATCACGTTGATTGTATGACTAGTTTTATGTCACCAAGGTCTGCTAAAGCTGCAGCAGTATCATCACCCTCCTAATCTACATCGGGCGAAATAGATAAAACCTTCGATCGCCTTACCAAAGCTATCTCAGATGACCTTTCTCGTATTTGGAATTCTGTAGAGATATTTCAATTGTACGAAGACCTAGGTGGAAACATTTTGACTCGTAGACAAGTAATACATGACCTGTCAAATCACTTTGACGAAGACCTTATTGTACGATCGGTCCCTGGTGTAGCAAGTATAATAGTTTTTAAAAGTAAGGCACCGAATTTGGTGAGACTTGTTGTGGATCAAGATGATGATGGACTCGAGGTTTCTATAAACAAAATAACAAACCAATTTGTCCGAGAAGTGACGTCAACATGGATAAGGCCCACTATGATATAAGGTTGAACAAGGAAAGTGTTGAAAACTCCGTTAGTGACACTGTTATGACCTTTCTGTCAAAACTATCGCCTAAATTAGACAGATCCTCTCCAGCATTCCTGATTGGTAATATCATAACCAGTAAGATAGTAAACCACCCAACTGTCCTGCAGATTGCACTTGGAGTGCTAATGAGAAACTCGA
>JAVFBZ010189301.1:0-14681 GCA_032466195.1 Katharina tunicata
GATATACCCTTAGCTGAGCATGATATGTAACCATTGAACTGTCCCTGTGGATATACACTAAGCTGAGCATGATCTGTTACCATTGAACTGTCCCTATGGATATACCCTTAGCTGAGCATGATATGTAACCATTGAACTGTCCCTGTGGATATACACTAAGCTGAGCATGATATGTAACCATTGAACTGTCTCTAAGGATATACACTAAGATGAGCATGATCTGTAACCATTGAACTGTCTCTATAGATATACACTAAGTTAACTGTCCCTACTGATAAACACTAAGCTGATGGTGGTCTGTTACCAAATCAAATCTTACTAAAGTGGTCTGATAAGATCTTTCATCTAGCTTATCTGACTTGTAAATTCCAATTACGGGTTGGGGACTTAATCTGTTAAATGTATTGAATCGCGCGGAACTGACATTCATATGAAGGAAACCTACACAATAATTTATTTGAAACTTCGGAATAAAAATCCTACACAATACGGTAGAGAAGAACACAGAAACAGTAGGGATTTGTTGTTAAAGAAAACATGCTACTGTACCGTGTAAAACTTCTGTTGCGACATTTTATCCAAAAAACCAAATCGAAATTTACTCACGCACAACGCTTTTCAATGTCGCATTTCAAAGTTTTTCGTCACAGGAATATGTTGTCAGATTCTGTGATAACAATTTTATAACAATGATTTACTGCTTAAATCGTTGGAAATTACTTGGATGAATTTTCAACTTCTAGTTATATAAAACCCATCACAGTAATGTTTTTTTTTGTACCCAGCTTCTAAATGCAGCTTGAAAAAATCATTGAATAATGTTAAAATTCCTACATTGCTACCAACAGCAAACAATTAAACTAAAATTGATATGACCTAAAGTATAGCTGCGCATTATTGTGGTGTTGTAATCTAGAAGGAACGTATGCATTGTACCGGTACGTATCATGTGTTATTAACAATCTAACAATGCTGTGTGTGGTTCGTTGTTGTTTGATACAAAGGTGAATCTATTGTAATCGTATTACCATCGCAGTTGCTATTTTACAAAATGAACAGCTGTGCCATAAGAATGACTATGATGAATGGAGACGCGTTGTTCAAAATGAATAGTTCAACAATACATAAAAAGCTTACTACAGTATATAGATTCGTGCATTGTTTGTGTTGGTAGGATGGTTGTCACGTCAGGGCAATAACACAGACTTATCAGCCATGTGTTGCTTGGTAGAGCAGTGCGAAAGCTTATTCTGAAACCATATGACATTATTATTTACAACAATGATCAGATATATAATAAATTCAAATAATGCATTTATAACACCGACTACACAATGAGAACACACATGATTACAGCCTGTTTATGGGACATACTATGAATAAAACGTCCACATCACCAAAATAGAATTTAAATTGACACTAATAAACACACGATTACAATAACCAAAAATGAAAATACTCCCGAACATTTTAGGCCAATATATTTAAATAAGAAATAGTAAGTAAAAATTAAATAAAGGGGAATATTTTTGTCCCATTATAATGTGTAAAATGTTTTCGATATTTTCTTTAAGTGGCATTTAGAAGCTGTAGGTAATCATTATTGGAACATAGATTGTATGGACATCAACTTCTTCTTTAGTATAAAGTATAATAAAGAAGAAGTTGATACCGTTCAATCTGTGTTCCAGTCATAGTCTGATATCCCTGAAATCCCTTAGTAACCACCTTTGAGCGATATCCTGATGTCTCTAGCAAGCCGCCAACAATAGTCTGATATATCTACTCCATGAAAATACTAAGTAACCATCTGGCAACAATAGTCTGATATATCTACTCCCTCACAAGACTTATAAATCAGCTCTAAATAAAGTCAGACATATCTACTCCCTGAAATCACAGCGTAACCAGCTGTCAAAAATAGTTCTTTATACTCGCTGAAAACACCAGGTGTCAACGATAGTCTGATATATCTACTCCCAGAAGTCACAAAGTAACCAGCTGTCAACCATATCCTGATAAATCTACTCCCCGAAAACACCAAGTAACCAGCTGTCAACAGTAGTCTGATATTTTTACTCCCTGAAAACACCAAGGAGCCAGCTGTCAACAATAGTCTGATATATCTACTCCTTGAAATCCCAAAGTAACTAGCTGTCAACAATTGTCTGGTATCTCTACTAATTAAAAACATCAAGAAAACAGCTGTCAACAATAGTCTGATGTGTCTACTCATTGAAATCGCAAAGTAACCAGCTGTCAACAATAGTCTGATATATCTACTCACTGAAATCAAAAAGTAATCAGCTGTCAAAAATAGTCTGATATATCTACTCCCTGAAATTACAAAGTAACCAGCTGTCAACAATAGTCTGGTATCTCTACTAATTAAAAACACCAAGGAACCAGCTGTCAACAATAGTCTGGTATCTCTACTCCTTGAAAACACACAAAAAAAAACAGCTGTCAACAATAGTCTGATATGTCTACTCATTGAAATCACAAAGTAACCAGCTGTCAACAATAGTCTGGTATCTCTACTCCTTGAAATCCCAAAGTAACCAGCTGTCAACAACTGTCTGGTATCTCTACTAATTAAAAGCACCAAGGAACCAGCTGTCAACAATAGTATGGTATCTCTACTCCTTGGAAACACCAAAAAAAACAGCTGTCAACAATAGTCTGATATGTCTACTCATTGAAATCGCAAAGTAACCAGCTGTCAACAGTAGTCTGATATATCTACTCACTGAAATCAAAAAGTAACCAGCTGTCAAAAATAGTCTGATATATCTACTCCCTGAAATTACAAAGTAACCAGCTGTCAACAATAGTCTGGTATCTCTACTAATTAAAAACACCAAGGAACCAGCTGTCAACAATAGTCTGGTATCTCTACTCCTTGAAAACACACAAAAAAAAACAGCTGTCAACAATAGTCTGATATGTCTACTCATTGAAATCACAAAGTAACCAGCTGTCAACAATAGTCTGGTATCTCTACTCCTTGAAATCCCAAAGTAACCAGCTGTCAACAACTGTCTGGTATCTCTACTAATTAAAAGCACCAAGGAACCAGCTGTCAACAATAGTATGGTATCTCTACTCCTTGGAAACACCAAAAAAAACAGCTGTCAACAATAGTCTGATATGTCTACTCATTGAAATCGCAAAGTAACCAGCTGTCAACAGTAGTCTGATATATCTACTCACTGAAATCAAAAAGTAACCAGCTGTCAAAAATAGTCTGATATATCTACTCTGATGCGTATTTATAGATAACAAAATACACAAATCAGCATTATACGTGAACATGAACAAAACCAATTATTGAAGTGTAATAAACTGGTGGGGATAATTGCCTAAATACTCTGCTCATTAATTGTTCAGTTTTTCATCAACCAGAGAAATGTTTAACCTTCAAATACATTCAACTGAGGAAATTAAATACATGTATTTGTATTTGACGACAACCTTAGTTAGCATTAGAACTAGATAAATTCGAGGGTAACACAGTGTATTTTTCGGAGACAGATTTTGTGACAAATGTGATAAAATTCTTCGTTTTTAGTGAAACAGTAAAACCGCTATAAAAGTATATTAAAAATTATATTTTGGTCGATTCGGTTTTCACAATCAATTGTAATCCCCTGGTTGTCTTCTAGTGAATACCGTCCTGACAGAAGAACAGTGTCAGGCGAAAAGACTGCCCGAAGCAGGGATTGGACAAAATCTTACCGGCATTGTTTAATCGTGTAAGACTCTAATCTTTAAGAAACAGAATCAATCAGTCTAATTACTATGGTAGTCTCTGAACAATCCTCTTTTCAACACTGCGATGCCTTCCAATAGGTCTCATTGATGTGGAGGAACGTTTTGGGGTTTCTAAACACTGGCGAATAAGTCTCTCTCAGTGCTCAGACTGACAGTCACAAAACACGGAGATTCTTTTTCCCATAATCGACAAATCGTGGGGCGTGGCAAGCAAATTCCACTCCGCGCAGAGGCAAAAGCCAACGTGATAAAGCTTTGCCAATATTGGTAATGGCTTGGGTTGTGTGGCTTGACGTTAGTGCTGCTATCAGAGAAATATCCACGATCAAACCCCCTACAGGGACTTCCACTAAGCTGGGTATGTTGTGTAACCAAAAGCAAACGAGAGGATAGTCATCTCTTTTAAGATCTTTGATCTTACTTAGCTAACTGTTAAATTTCAATTCAACTTTTAATCTAATTAATGTATCGATCCTACTAAGAAGGTTATACTTACATAAAAATTCACTAAACAATTAATTGTTGGATAAAAGATGGGAACAGAAACTTCCAACCAAGCAAAACAACTCAGGATACAATAGCAGTTTCTTGTAATAATAATAATAATTTTTATTTCAGACTCTTGGTCCATATACAGATACATTGATGTGCAGTATAAATGATGAAGAAAGAACATTTTTTTAGTACAACACTTTTTGCCAAGCAGAAAATAACTTAGAGCTTACAACAACGTTACTGTTTACAATAGTTTGAACAATATAATTATCACAAGATAAAACGCGTTCTCTAAAGTTAAAAGCACATTTCCTAATAATCTCATCAAAGGAGGGAATACTGTTTCACCCAAACAAAAAAACTGGCGCTACAATAGAAATATAAATAAAGAATATAAGTAATAGAAATATGCTAAAACTTTTGTCTAGGCTATTCCATTCCAGACAACATAGCAAATGGATTGGGATGGAAATAACATCTTTACGTTGAAAGACTGGCAACTTTGTTAACTGAATAATATTTATCTTTGGTATTGCATTTTAAAATGTTTAGCCTGAAATGTTGGTAAATGTTTGCTATTTAATTGTTTATAGTATTATTGTGTCGGGAATTCATATTAATAAGGTTTGACCTAGTAACACAACAAATTTATTAAAAGCATATGCTGAAGGTAATTGACATCATTATTGGTAACAGGCAACAGTTAAAATACTACATTAATAACACAGAATACACAATAGGAACATTAAATTTATTACGATATCTTTATTGCGGGGATATATAATATACATTGACAGTAACGTCATGGGCCAATATAAAAATTTATTTAAAAATACAAAAGTAAACATTTAAAAATTGAACAACTAAATAACAATACAGTGTTATACAGCTGGGAACCATATACCATCAAAGTGTTCTATGTCAAATATTATATTAGCTCTATTAAACTATGAAACCAAATATATTATCTTAATAAATAAAATAATAATACAATATTTGAATTACACTGAATACATTTATAACTAACAAAGGATCAGTGGCAAACATAACAATATACTATATGGTGACATGTTTATACCTGAACAAAGACGTTTTAAACAGTAATTATGAACGCTGCGTAGCTCGACAGAAATGATGAAAGCATTGTTATTGCAAAAAAATTAAGGGTATTAATGACAACAAAAGGAAAACCCATTTGGACATTTTGCACCTCATTATGCACTGTTTTCATCCCTCTATTGAGATATTAACATCACACTATCAGTAAATATGGTCCATTGAGCCCACCGTAGACAAAGAGCGGAGGTAATTTGGCATTGTGTATTTCCATACTTCTGAGGACGTACCGTTTCCCAATAGATATTCTCTAAACAATAGCGGGAATGAGCTCGACCTGACTGTGTGAACAATTATCCCGGTTTTAGAACGGGACGCACAACAGAGCCGAAGTCCCGAGGCGATGATAAAGTTCAAACTAACAAGCTTTCATTTGGTGGACACTTTGCGCACACAATAGCTCAAATGGGGGAATATTCACCAGCGAACAGCCAAACTCCCGCATGGAGGCAATGCATCCACGGAGAACTCACAAAGGCATTAAACGATGCAGAAAATGTCTGTGACATTCAAAATCACAATATGTTGTTTTATTGATAGTCAGAGTGTTTTTTGTTCGTTTTTGTCATTGAATCATAATGACACTTGCCTGGTTTCAATGCATTGACGTAACCCTTTACAGGCGCTTTGTACTTAATTTTACTGTTGTTGTTTTTTTGTTTTTCTTGGGGGGTGGCGGTGGGGGCGGTAACACTGTCTGAAACAGATTCTAATTCAGAAAATATTTGCAGGCTGTTGAACGCCGGATATGTAAGTGGTTTTACTTGTGCCTGACTCTGAGGTACGTGGGTTCGATTCTTGCAACAGTCCCAACTTGCAAAAAAAATCTGAATCTGTTTAGTATCAGAGAGTGCTATCCCCCAAAAAAGAATATACTATTAATGATCACTTTCAAAAACGTCACAAATAATATGTCATCGTTTTGGTTTCATCGGTGATTTGGTTTGCTCAAATAAGCCGTGAAACTAACTACCTGATGTGTGAAAAATGAAGAGTCCGTCCCCCGAATATACGAGGCCATTGGCCAGCCACTTATAAACCTCTTAGAATTCAATACATTTTGAGAAATTTTATTATTGATTAAGTTATCAATTTGAAACATCTATTGATGTGCGATACCATAATCAATCAAGGGCACCGAGTAGTTTAAATAACACAAATGGAACGTAAGAAATCTGAACCTAATTTGGTGGAGACATTTTATGGGTCAGTGTCCTGTTAAGAAACTTGTTCAGAGATTTGTTTTCGGATACAGTCGGTCTTGTGACATAATCTGTTAAACCAATGAATTTAACTGCAATACTCTTCTCTCGTCAATCCTCACCACCCAAACCCTGGGATACAACGTCGCTAAAATTAGTGAAAACCCATTACAAATCAAGGTTTGTTTTCTTGTATGTGTTTGTCTGCTAAACATCATTTTCTAAAGTAATATGTATGTACTACCTGCGATACAAAACCGTACATAATGTTTTACGCAAGATCTTCCATACATTTTAGTGTACTGACAAGAACGGAGGACGTGCGAACCGAATGACCCTACCCTTTGTGCTGCCGTCAAGTCTCGATACTTACCTAATCTATACAACTTGTTTGATTTACACTTGTCCACTTATTACGTTTAAATGTTGCGATAATGGGTATTTTAGTCACATCATTGTTTGCAGCTCAAGCAAATATCTACTTATGTCTATTTATTACATCGAGGACTTTAGAATAATAGAAAGTATGTCCTATTAAATAAGCCGGGTGAATTGACTTAAAATGGTTTTAAATCATAACCTGACCCCATTCAATCGTTTAACATAGTCTTTATGGGTTTTCACTAGGTCACCATAAACTTTTACTCAGAATCAGTTTTCTCTTTCGGTGCTTCCCCGTTGATAAGTTGATCTAGCACGGGACTGCTGGGCCCTTCGAAGTACCCTATTAGGTATATAAGGGAAAGGGTTGCGTATATCGCGTTATGGTAGGGTTTAAACTACATCTTAGCATTAAACTTAGGTATAAGCATAAAGCAAAGCTTGAGCAAAAACATGTTTCGCGTGCAACTGATCTTGTCAAACACAGAATATTTGGGTCAATGCACTTTCCCAAAAATCTCTTTAACCACTTTACCCAACATGCCCTATATCCATTATATTTCAACCCAAAAATGTCTACAACCTTTTGACCTTCTTGGACTTCTCGAAAAACAATGGAAGTTAATGCTATTCATTTGTTTAACTTTATTGTTGAGTTATATTTCTTTTTGTTTCAAATTTATGGCGACGTAAGAGCGGGCAAAGACTTTGTGTCTACATGTAAATACTTGAGACAATCACGAGTGCTAGACAATCCCGAATTATCGACGTGAAAGTACCGCTATAAAACAGTAATGGGAAAGTTATATCTCCCCTACCGAGTAACTTCATCACGTAACCAAACAGCTAAATCCTGCCCAAGTTTGTTACTAGTCTAGTGCACATTCTTATGGTACACGTTGAGGTTTGGTCGTAAACTTTAGATATGGTATACTCTTTTATGTTATTGATGATGGAATAATACGACGTTAAACTTTCCTTATACACAAATATCGTCGGTAGATGACGTGCGCATGTGTGGAACATCAACTCTTCAAGATTATCCAAACATAACTACCACAAAGCTGTTGATTAGTTATCTCAGCATAATATTCGTTTTGAGATAAACTTAACAACATAACGTGAAATTTGTTATATAGAAAGTGCATACACGTATTCAATGCCCACCATTTTATTAAGTCATGATAATGAGAGGGTATTGTCGAAGCTCTGCGCTCGCCACCATTCAAACGCTTCTCAGATATGCAAAGGTTATTCACGAGTTGTTGGAATTAAAATTGAATATATAGAAGCTTTATAATCAATAATTATATTCACAGCAGTCAGCCCTCATGGGATAAGCTTCCAGCATTACGAGCCATTTCCGAAGGACAACACATGGACAAAATACCTATTCATCTACCATTTTCTGAGGAAACAGCTTCGCGCGCAGTATGATTCAAGCCGAACACTGGCAACACAATGACGCTTTATGAATATTTTAGATATGCCATTGTGCTGTTGATAATTACAGAAATATAGCTTTTACCAGGCTTTATTCTACAAGAGTCGGGTTTAGGTGGGCCGGGATTAACAAGCTCTGGAGTGAATTTGGACTTGCTGTTCAAAACAAATGTTGCCAGTAAGCTTCAAGAGGAGGCTTTGTGTGGGAATCAATAGAGGTAATGAATTTGGACAAAAGCTCGCACGTTGACTCACATGGCCTATTGTTGGTGAAACGAATGCGATTTCATATAATAAATTTTCTATTGAGGCCGCGTTTAATAGAGGCGATAATGAAATACTTTCACCGCTATTGAAAACCACGTTGGGCAATGTTTTCAAAAGCCAGCCCTTACCAATTTGGCTATACATTGATTTTTAACCTTTGTCGAAAAAAAGTTTGTTTGCACAACGTCGGGATTTCCAAACACAAGCTGTCTGTGGCCCTGACAACGAAACGTATCATTTCCAATGCTTGCCAGTTTTCTTTTGTGCAACTCTTTCACGTTCTGATAGCTATGGAAGTCAGTAATATTATTTTACTTCTTCGGTCTTTTAAAGGGGAATTTGCTGGTTTGAAAGGGCCCTGAAATCAGCCTCTGTTTAAAGCGATTAGTGAATCTTGGGAGAGATCCCATGAAAATAAAAGCCGGGTATGAATGCGTCAAAAGACTGTCCATATCAAAAGCTGACAATAAAAGGCTATGGACACTATTTTCTGAACCCGTCAAATCGAGAAAAGGGAGATGGGGGAATGAATAGGATCTAAAGTTGTTCGAACAAGCTAGCTTCATCAAGAAAACTTAGCCGGCTATTTTGATCGCTTAATCGGCTAATTTACTAGACTTATGGAAATTGTTGACTGAAATCATCCACGTCAATACCGCTGTGTTTTCTAAAACAACCACTGGGCGGAGTGGCTGGACAGCGCCCCCTATCTTAAATCTACAATCACTGGCTTACACAATGGGAGCAATGACGAAGGAATACACCGCGTTGTTGTTGTACGTGATTTCTTGTGTTTGCTCGTTTGACACAGCCATATTTCCCCGCGGCATTCATTGAGCCGGGCTATTCCGACCCAGTCAGACTATTTGCCGAAGAAAACAATATTTTTAGTGAAGTGTGTGGCTTAAAAATCATACAGCCTGCTGATGAGTGATTAATGCCAGCACGTTTGACCCTCTATTAATTGGTTACATCCGAGGACTCCAGGTGACGCTAAGGACACATCAGTCAAGGCAGAATCAGTCCATAGATTATTATCTTAACATAACAATACATATTTACACTTATGCCTATAATTGCTCAAAATTAAATGAGCAACTCGGGACAGCTTACTTTTTTACAGTAAGAAAAACAATTGCTCGTTTTTGATAAATGAAAAAATAACAAACTTCAAGTACCTATTAACTGATAGCAAAATGTCTTATATTTAATTCTCAATCAAATTATTTTTAATAGCTGAAATTAGTTCTTCTAGGGGGCTTTATTTAGGTAAAGCATTTCAAAGCATGTCTTTCGCATCGTTCACAAACGCACATAATTAAAGTACAACAAAACACATTTTTCCAATTTTCCAATTCGCCTGATAGCTTGGAAAATAAGTGCGAGTTTTCTATAGCTAAAGTGCTCTTTTACTTATTCACGTTGATCGAGATGTAAGCCGTGTTAAATAAGAAGAACTTGTCAAGCACCTGATCGGTCATTATTTCACTTATATCACTAGTGCATTTGACTTATAATACGCAGGTGGTCATGCAGGAAATCGGGATTTAGAGAAAATTTTGTGAAAACGCGACTTAAGAAACTATTCCAACGTCATTATTATATTTGTTGAATACGGTTGATGTAGGGTGGAGTGTGTTCAATGTGCTCTGTGGCGCCAAAAGACGTTCAGTAAGTCCCTTGTCTCACAGATTCAGCTTATTTAAGAGTGATATTATCCCACAGTTAAGCACACAGTTACACAGTTTTCTTGAATACATCAGATGAGCAAAAGAGTGATATCGGTGATCTAAGCTACGGTGCTTAAACTTGCGAGCTAATTCAAAAGTTGTTTCCCCTCAGATATGTTACGGAGTTTGAATCCATTGCGGAAGTGTTTGTTGCCGGGACTATTTTACATCGTACATATATTTTCTTCGATGCCATTTTAGCCAACTCGTTATACCCCCTAATCCTAAAACGCTTTCCAAACTACTTTAAAACAAACCAACGGTAACAAAGCAATCCAAATACATTTTTTTTTATAGTGGTGTGTTTCTCTTGGATCTCCAGGGCGAAGCGTGTTTAGATAATTATAAAGACTTGTTCTAAGCGGAGTAGGACAATTAAGATAAGATATGCTTTTATAAAATGTTTTAGTTGAAGCAGCCTTTATAATTTAGATAAGATATGCTTTTATAAAATGTTTTAGTTGAATAAATAAAATATTGCTCGTTTTCAGTCACGCACGCTCAACCTAATATGACCCTATTTAGAAATAATTGCTATTTTCCTAAAAAGTATTAGACATCGGAAAATATTATATTATTATCCACCATGGGCCTCGTCCCAAATGTACAGGTCCGCAAAAACGATTTTGTAGTTGATGAAAAAAAAACTTTTTGATATTGTTTATTGTTGTACAACTATTTGAAAAGACATGAACGATATATTATGTTAGGGTCGCTTGTGGGTTATAGTGTTTGCGTTGAGAAAAACATAACAGAATTTGTAACCCCTATTAAAACACACGTCTTTAACTCTGCTTTTCAGCCAAAACGTGTGTTCGGGGCTATAACAAAAAAGGCACGCAATTGGAAAATATTATTCTTTCTTTCCAACAATAGATATCAAAGTCGTATTTGCCTAGATAATCCAGCTACTCTTCAGAAAGGTTAAGGTTGCATTTTTAATCAAAAAGATGGACAATATTATTTTGGGTCTTGAAATTTATATGATTTGTAAAAAAATTCTCTATGAGGATCCATTCATGAAAAATCTTTTATTTTCGTAATTGACTTCGAGAAAAAAAGATTGACTACTTTTTGTTACCTGAAAACATTTCAAGTTCAATTTATTTCACCAATGACCATAATACATAAAGATGAAACGTATGAGAAGAACATTGAATACAGGTCCTAAAAATCTATAATCAAATCACCTGGATCTATATTCCTGACCGAGAGGTCTGCAACGCGTCCCCCTCAGCCCCGACTCCGCTATCAAACAATATTGTAATATTGCAAGGCAATGTAACATGTGTATACATAGCTCAATCGGTTAGAGCACTGGCCTTGCTACCCAGAGTCCCGGGTTCGAATCGCGGGAAAGGCAAGCAACATTTTCTCTCTATATTTCTAAAACATGTATACAGTGTTTATATACTGAACCCAGGATTGATTCGACTGTGCTTATAATACTTTACTTTAAAAAACAGACAAGAAAAATAACGCAGGGCCTCTGAGCTCAATGATATTACTTAAGTTTTGCGCCTAACCTGAAATGAACTTCAATGAGGACAATTACTGCAAAAGAATACTCGTCCTCTACACTGTGCCTGGAAATATGGTAATTGCTTGAAGTCGAGAATGTCGCATCCATATGCAATCTAGTCTTCCCTTGGCATGTTCAAATTTTTTTACGGTATCACTTAATGCTCAACAACATATAACATTATTTACGAACCTACTTGAGAAAATTGTTTTAATTATATTTCGCGTCAATTGGAAATTTAGATATATTTTATTGATAAACATGTCAGTGCTCGATAAAAAATTAATTTAGTCGATTTGACAGATCTAAGTGCAAGGCAATTCAGATGTGTATGCTTGTTTCAACACCATCCCAGTTCGATGTTTAAATTGACCTCCAACACTGAAGAGCGGTCAATGATACCCAATGAAGCACAAATTGAATCTAAAGGCAGGCGTCCACGACATTGATCTAAAGTTTGTCGACGAATTGTAGCAATTTGGCCAGTATAATATGCTTTTTGCAACCCACCCAATGCGATTAGCAAAGCAGGCAAAGTTTACAATAGTGATAATTGGCATTTTGAGTGGAGAGCGATGCCTGTCAATATGACAACTATAGACCGTCCCTGGAACACGCCATTGCGAATATTTGTACAGCTTCGGATTTGATTTCACATTTCCAAAAGGGAAATTTGCTTTGTTGTTTAATATAACGAACTGCTCGAATTGTCGGATTCATAAATGTAATAAACTGTATTGTCTTGAAAAGAATTATTACGTAGTTTGGAGATATATTGCCAGGGAGATGGATTTGCGGTACGCCATGGACAGTACTAATCGAACTGCTAGTTGGACATAAATATCTACCGTCAGAAGATATTCAAGGGCTGAGCATTATATATACGAAAGTTATGCAGCAGATATTTTGGATGGTTATTCATAGATATATTAAATGTTATATCAGAATTGAGCAAACAACAAATAGTTTGTCTCTAGTCATGAGCTAGAGACTTCGTCTGATTTCATCTATTTATCATGCTTTGCAAAATGTATTGTCTTATTTAGGTTTCCCAGTAGCATTTTTGAGAACTTCCGGCTTTTTTTTTTTTGGTTGTTGCTCCTTTGCTTAAATCTTTAAAGAATAATTGTTCTTTGACAGGAGTCAGCACGCAGACAAAATATCTTTATCCGCCATTTTGAGTTAAGTTCCAAAATAGACAATATTTACCAATCTGTTTGTGTTATAAATGTTAAATGTTTATCAGCATATTAGAGTGCTTTTTATGTTTTACTTCCTACCAAGTAAGTTTGTAGGGATGCTTTTTTGTCATATTTGGACCGCGTATTTATTTTACCGCCTGCTTTAGTAAGATCAGCTTCATGTGTATAAAGCGTTACGTTGATATCCTTTATTGTTTCTCAAACGGGAAGTATCACAGAGCTTTTAGAGGCTCACACTGTTATACAAGATAGGCTTTTGTGAAACATTTCAATCGAAACAGCTTATGGAAAATAGACGGACTAATTCTGGTGATATTATAACTCTAGCTGCTATGCACACAGTCGCTTTGGATGGACTCCTGTTATCTTATTACCCTGTTATTTATGGGTTCAATTTCAGTATTGTCGACCTTAAATACGAAATCCACTTATGGCGACTTGTCTTAATACCTTCTTTGAGAAAAGGATGGAATAACTGGCCCAGATGTTTGCCTTCACAAGCTGCCGTGTGGCCATTTCATGACTCGGCAAAGGGTGCATCGTACGACAACGCACCACGCAGGTTCAAATTCGTCTGTCCAGACCATGGTGTGCCAAAGGTTATTCACTAGTATAACTGTCAACAACATAATCATGGCTAAAACTTGGAAAAGCCCTTAGGAACAATACGGACTACCGTCAGTCCTCCTGGAACTCACCCAATCTGAACCTGGGAGTGGTAACGAACATCGGTACAACCGTGAGATGCCCGACCAATATACAACATCGGCATCTCAAAAAATTAAAAAACAATCGGTATAAAAATTGACAATCATTCCATTAAAACCATTTATACCCCGCGCCTCTTTGATACAAATATCTCCATCACCCATCGGTTAGTGGTTTTCACCAACCACGAAGGTTATCAGTTTTTTGGATCGTTCTTTGTCTTACTCAATCAATTATTTTTTCCACCTGACCTGGAATTGAGTTTACATCCTGTTGGTTTAACATCTGATAGAATTATTAAATAAATAAACACCAAATTGATAAATACTCTAGAAATGGTCAATAAAGATTATGAAGAACTTGAGATGGCAATTAAACTGTATGTTGACAATGCTAAATAAAATGAAGTGATTTTCGGAAGGATTAAAAAAAGCATGGAAAATTTAATTGCTAAAAAGCTATCCATAATAACTTAAATTATTGGCCCAATTGGAATGAAGCAACTAAGGCATGACATTATAAGACCAAAGAGTTACCTAAATCCCATTGCGAATATATTTGACCCAGCGAGTCACTGTTTGTCCGTAAGTCATTGATTAGGGATGCATTGTGTAGTTCAGCAGTTCAAAATAAGTGCGACTTAAGTAATGAAATATTTCACTCCTTATATTGAACCCGAGATTTTAAAAATACATTACAAATCAGTACTTATATGACAAACCAATGACAAAGAAGAGAAATTAAACCAAAAGTGTCCTTCCCAGACGATGTTTGATAGCAAGCCGAAAGTATCATCTCCTGACAATGTTAGATTACAAACCAAAAGAATCATTGCCCGACA
>JAVFBZ010189323.1:2146-14680 GCA_032466195.1 Katharina tunicata
ATGAGCCAGTCAGCTCACAGCATCACAGTCATCAACATGCATTTCGCTCTTGTAGTTGTTGAATTCAGCTCACGTTCTTTCTGGACATCGTGTCTGCATTATTTTCGTTTTCTGCCCTGGCATGTCAATATCTTCACACAGGTGCACCACAATACCTGGTTGATTGGCAGTTGGTGGGTGGATCTCATGTGTTCCACCTGCATAAACAATAATATATATATATATAGTGACATAATTTATTTATTTTCCTATATCTCATTTTGTATATTTTTAACTTAAATGCTAAGCAGGCTTTTAATCCTGTGCTGTTAAATATCTTTTTCATGACTGATTTGATCACAGCAACCATCACCTTTATGATATCAAATCTGACAGGGTTGCTGATTTGACGGATAGGTGTTAAAATGACCCCATGCTCAAGGGTAGTTCACTTATATAAGGGCAGTGTATTCCAATAGTAGGATGCGATTCATACACAATCAAATAATAAGAGCCAAATGTACTTCTCCTCCTCAGAGGAAGGAAACAGACAAGGAATCAATAAGAGTTATTTCAGAATTTCACTTCAGTGAGTGAATATTACCCTAGTCTTTTGATAAAGCAAAACTAACTATAAAATATTTAGGCCAACATTTGTCAGTTGTAAGCACTTTTAGGTGATTTTAGTGTAAAATTCTGTTACTCTTAGAATAACGGGTGAAAAACAAACATTGGTCCCATACATCCGGTCGGTTGACCTCAAACAATGACAGTAACATGTCTAAACACAACTTGTGGCAGGAAATTATACAATGCCATTTAAGCGCCATACGGTCAAATCAATATTGATGCATCCTCTTAAGCACACTTTGGGAAATGTGATATTACACAGTCAGTGTCATGTAATACATGTACCAGTGCTATGGGATCTAAATTTGTTTCAGTGCTGTACTGTGGGCCTTGATTATGGAATCTGTAGCTCATTTTTTAACATCCTATTCTATTATTATATTATCTTTAACTCAAACAGCTACCCTGCTTGTGTTAATGAAACCGTAAAAAAAAGACATATCCCAAAATAAACTCGACCTCCTGTTCAACTAATAATGGAATGAACTACAGTCACTTGAAACTCCCTTATGTCATTGAAACCCCACAAAAGTATTCTTTAAGCCTATTTTTGTCTCAAGCATTCTCTAAATAGCTTATAGGGCCATATTAAAGATTTCAATTTGGGGACCTGTACACAGGGAAATTTAGCAAATAGTTTTGATAGCACAGAAGATATTGGTCAAGGAAGGGGTCAATAGTGAATGTTAGTAAAAATTGAATATTTCATTCAATCCTTAGGCCTCTAAGCTAGGATATTTTAAATACATGTAGGTATCTATAAATTTAGAAGTTCTGTTCAATATTTTGGGGGAGTACAGTATTGTAGAGTACAGTTGCCGTGAAGAAAAAACATGCTATCAAAAGTCTGGGTTTAATTCAATTCCTTCTCTTGGTGGCTTTATAGGCAAATGGACAAACATTCTATAAAGCTAAAAATGAAAAAACTCTGTGTAAAGAAGGTTGCAGTAAAAATCTGAATTTAAATGTTTTAAATAAACTCCCTGACTTTCAACTGAAATGTTTCCAATAACATCTACAAATTACCAGATTTGTGTAAGAATTATAACAAACTTACCTGGGCCAAGTTTTGAGAGAGCTTCTATTAGGTCATAGTTGACAATAGGTGTATGTTCCAAAATAGGTTCCCACCCAACGGGAGGGGAAGCAGGTGGAGAGATTAAGAACTGTTTCTCAAGGGCAGGAGGCATCAGGGTGGGGCCAGTACCAGACATTTGTTCAGATTTGGGCTGAAAATATAGAAAAGATAAATTTATAAATACAGCAGCAAAGTCAAGTGACAGTAGTATCTCTCTTATGGTATTTGATATTTTCTGGTATTTATCCAATAAAATATGCCTATGAATACCATCATCAATGCTATCATAAATTATTAAATCTCATGATAGGGTATGTAATCCACTAAGATAGCATTGTAATATGAACTATGGATCAATCAGCTGTTTGAGGCGCTTTAACACTGGTCTAAAAAATTTGTTTAATATTTGCTTTCACTTTATATAATTTGGATGTTCGACTAGCAAACAAAAATTCAATTTGGGAAACTTGTTTTTAACTGAAAAGTAAAATAGTTTCAGAAAGATTCTCAACATAGGATAGGATTAAAAATGACATATCTTCATCTGCTATAAATTTAAAACTCATTGATAAAATAAAACCCGGCAAGTGATTGGAATATATCATGCAGGCCAAAACAATAGACGTAATAAATGCAATACATAATTTAAAAAAATATCTAACAAATTCTTCAAAACATATTGTTTTTCTATAAATTCCTAACACAATAAAATTCATCCTATGTGCATGTAATCTGTTTTAAGTGAGAATACGGCAAAACTGTAAAATAACAGTTGGTTTTCTCACTTTCTGTCTTGGGAATAATACAGACAGTATATATGTAATATTTATAACACAGCCACAGATACTTACAAGTACCATAGTGTTAAATCTCCAAGTGCTGGGTTTGCTGAGCAGTCAAAAGATGATTAAACCTTGACTAAACCTGTCCCTATTTATAAGCCTGTGGAATCAAGTCCAGCTCACTGACATGTGATAGAACTATGAAAATTCCCTAACAATTAACTGGGAAGTAAAAACCACCGGATAACGTCAGAGTTCTGATAAAAGACGACATAAGTAACTATATAGGTTTTCTGAGCCAGACTGTGTCAGAAGGACAGTCACAATGTAAATATAACACAGGAGAGTTTGACCTTTTTATAGCCAGTCGGATCATACAGTTTAACCCACCTAGCAACCGTTACTAAGATTTAGAGCACATCGTAGGGAGAGACGTCATGCACAATGGCTCATCATCACTTACTAAACCTTCAGTCTACAGCACGTGCTGGCCGTCAACCAGAAATAGAAAGTTACCAGAAACCGCGTCAATTGACATTATATTTAATTACTGTTAGTTTACACTCTGACTGTCACATGGGATCAACACATGTAATATAATTGATGAATCACAGTCAATTTATGGTCAAGGGATATACTAAAAGCCATATATGAAGGCTATGAAAATTAAAAAAATTCATTGCTTTATATCCCTTCAATTAATATGATAAAAATGATCATAATTTTTCGTTTTCTGTCTAGATTTTGTAAGCACAAATTTTTATTTTTTTTATTTAAAATTTTATTATTTAATTATCCTTGTGGCATTTTAATTGTCTACATAGAATAAAATAAAAAAATCATTGTTAACTTTAATAACGGCTTTATGTTTTTATTGTTGTCATTTTTGTTTTAAGTTAGAAACTATAACATACATGTACAGCCATTATCTTTTACCTGAGTGTGAATTATAAACATAAACATAAACTGATGGTTTTTTTATTTAATTTATTTTATTTTAGAATTTTTAATAAGAATGTTAGTTATTATTTATTAATGTATAAAAATTTGGCAGGCCTAAATATCCCTGTGCCAGTGTGATTACTTTTGATAAAAATATATTCTATAGTAATGTATTTGTTAAAAATTGAGAACTAAAGGCTGTTTTATTCTCATTACTCTAAATGCTTGACAAATTTGACACCCTTTACAACTTATAAAACTACATTTTATGCAAAGGCTATGAAGCGTAAGGGCACCACAACAAATTGGCTTCCTGATGCCCTTTACTTCAGAGAGCAACAGGGCACAGGAGGCTCCCACCCAAACACCGGAGACACAAAAAGACAGTTATAACTTGAATACCCCGTATATTTAGTGTAGATGACAACCTTTTGGGCCAGTGATAAACATTCTTTTCCAGCAATGACATTTTTTTATATGCGAAATTATTCAGGATAGTAAAGAGCAGACATAACAAAAACTGCAATGTTGAGGAGTGGGACTGTGGCAAATAGAATAAATATATATTTATAATAAAGAGATGAAAATAATAAAAATGCATGTAGGGTTATTAAAATCAATTTGATTGCTTGACACTTAAACTTTCCCTAGAACCATAAAAACAAATTATATTTTCAGTTCCATTTCATCCCACACAGCTCTGGGTTCAAATTGACGGACAGTTTAAAGTACTCACAATCCTCTGCAATCAATTAACAAAAAATCCTTGATAAAAATAAGAACAAGTGTAATTTAAGACAAGTATGTACACCCTAATTACTTCCATCCATTAAGATAATTGACAGAGTGCTCGATTTATACTGAGGTAAGTTACTGCTGGTCATACATGTACTTAGTAAGAAGGAAGGTAAGATCATAGGATGGACCTATGTTGTACATACTGTAGACCTCCAAATAATTATTATTCTGACAGACATACATTCAAATAAAACATTAAACAAAATGCTTTTAACACCTTTCAAATTTATTAATAATACTGCCCTAAATCCTCAACAAATTCGACCCCTTTACCACTTTTCAAAATATATGTTACGGTATGCAAAGACTAAGAAGTGTAGAAATACAATCTTGAAATTTTTATGAAGTTCAGACTTGACACTACCGGAAAATATACATTTTATTTCCAAAGTCAGATTTATAAATTCAATAAATTCCCTAAAACTTGTGCCCTTAACGTCAAATTTGTCGAGGATTTAGGGTTAAAATTTGATTGTTTGAGTTTTTACGTTGTACTTTAGGTTCTTGTACTCATACGGCACTGTGCGGGTCCGAGGGGCGGGAGCCAAATGGGGGAAGGAAACCACACTTAACCGCATTGGCAACAAACTACACAAGACAGGACATTTTAAGGCTGAACAACAGGACACCAAAACGAATTGTCTTGGAGCTAACACCCAATCAAACCCCCGCTAATATCATGGTATGGTTATGAATGTATCCCCAGAGGCCAAATAGATGTTATGTATCAGTTTGAGTGAGTTCAGATTTGAGACAAAGTAGTCGGTAATGCAGGATTCTCAAACAGTCGTTACCTTTTATATATCATAGAGACACTCTAATATAACTAACAAACATAAATAGCATAATGTATTTTGATATCGCAGTATACTCATAGTTCTAGGCCACTCACTTGGCCAAACTCAGATCACATCAATTTCATGAAAGTAAATACATAAGCCGCAAACCATGAATTCATGCAAGAAAAATTCAAATATTCTATAGATTTAAAAAAAAAGAAGATATATAGTGCTTTCAGTGATATAACAGTGGCGTCTTTCGTAAAGCACTGCACAAATTCATGACAAAGTGGTCAATTTCATCACATGAAGATCATATCTGATTCCCAATTAACAAATGCTCCTTTCTCATGGCTTCCTATCGCATCCGTCCATTATTTTGGTTTCTATTTGACGTCATTTGTGATGTTCTACAGTCTGTCTCACCAGGGTATTGTATTTCTATTTCTGTAGGCTGTAATGTTCTGTGCCCTGTGCTTCTTGACACTGATATACATGTATGTTTTCAGAGAACTGTCAAATGATACTGATATATGGTGAATACCATGTATCATGTTAATTATTGTATATAGTATTTTTGTTCGATGCTTCTTGTACCGTACTTACCTGAAAGAAAACTTCCCTAAATCCCTAAACAAAATTAAACATGAGGGTCTATTGACAACATCAGAGAAGGAATCTTTTGATTTCTATTATTAGGTTTCCAGTTCTATTTTTAATCCAGCACAGTGTCAATATAAATACTAACACCTTTCATTGGAAACTTTAGAAACTATATATGAGAAAATCGGAATTTAATCAGTTAGCACAAAGAAAAGTTGTTAATGAATTGCTTAATTTAAACAGAAATTGTGTATAAATTAAAATATTTCAATAATGTTTGTTCTTTTCCCTCGAAACATTACTGTCTTTTACTTGACTCCAACTGTCGTGGCATAAAAAGGTTTTTACATCATAACAATTTCAGTATATGTCTCATGTCATTTGATTTGTGTTGCTTGGTTTTGGACACAAACATGTACAGCGAATGTTTCAAGGCAATGTCAAGAGATGCTGATAGGTGATGAATACCAGGTAGGTATATGTTGACCACACCTCTCATTTTCAGGGATAAATCTAATTTTGCTACAATTCTCTGACTGTATATGTTCCAAAAAATGTCCTCATTCGTTTCATGTATGACACACCACCGTCTGCTGTTAAATGTTATAAGTAGCAAACTACTGTTCACAAACAAACACCAAACAAAAAACAAAGAAGAAGAAGGAAAAATTGCCTGAGGCTAGGCTTTGGGATGGGTTTATTGGAGGTTATCCAAGATTATATTATGTTCACGTTTGACCACTTTATAACAAATCTTTGAAGTTCATATATCAGCAAGTATGAACCTGACTTTAAGGCTCCTGTAAACCCTGGTATTAAATACAGTAAAACCTGGTGATAAATAGAAATAAACACATGAAAACTAAACTGTCCTCAGTGATTTCATTAGTTCATATATTATATCCTAGTGATATGCTGATAGCAGAGAAGACATTTTAGAAAACACATTACCTTACAACATGATTTCCTCTTGATTGTAACTTACAATTCTTTTGTAAGTAGCACAGAAAAAAACACCCACAAACAGAAACAACACAAAAAACAACAGAAAAACTAGCCTGGAATGGGTCTATTAGCCTTGTAGAGTTTATATAAGATTATACTACATGTACTAGACACAAATCTTAGATCTTGACTAATTAACTCATGTATACTGGTACAATATTGGAATCTTCACTGATTAAGTCCATTTCAACAAACCACTGGATTCAAATACAAAGAAAATACATGTAGGCACTACAGCTATTAAGGTCTTGCTGGACCCCTAGGTCCATTTTGAGCGAAATGTTTTTTTCAATGCCTATTATGACAACGATTATCAATCAGAAGCATATATATCTATATATTTTTTAAAAGCTTGGATTCCCAGGATTAAAGATATGTAAATGTTTTGAAGATTGAATTATTATTTCTAATTTATTACAAATTGATTACACGTCGACAGAGAAAAATACAGTGCATTTATCGATGCCTGTTTCTATATCAAGATCACCAAATAAATAAGTTTATGTAATAGAATAGACCTTAAACCAAAAAACGTCTCAGTAGAAGATTTTGTCTATACAACCTTAGTAAAGCTTAAAAAAAGGCAAACAAAATATTTCGGAGCATATTTTAAAAAAACTCCTGAGGCACCGTATTTTTAGCCCACACTGTGTTCTTTACAATGCAACAAATTTGAAGTTTCTACGATGATCGGTGATGTGTTCAAAATGTAAACTGTGCCAAAATCTGAAATGTCTGAAATGCCTGAAATGGCCTATTAAAGTTTTAAGGGCAAAAATTAAACATTTCCTTTCCATATATCTAAATCTACGCTAAAATATTGAATTTAAAAGCAAGAATCGCATGTATCATGTATACACGTATGTGGTTATAAAGTTTTGAATTCCTAATTGTCCCAAAAAGTTGGATTATAATAGATTTTTTACAATAAAATCTGTGTTCGTTTTATGAGCAGATTGTTGTCACACCTCAGTGAGCTGTATCACAGCAGGCGGGTGTGTAGATGTCAATACAGCTATTGTTTATAAATAGAGAGGCGATCAAGTGGTCAATACACAATTTGCACACCGCCTTGATTGATTATACACAAACCATGCTGAATTCCAGAGCTGAAAGAAAGAACATCCTTAAACACACCCACAATTCCTGTTGTGTTCAGACCCGACACTACCTGATAATATTTGTTACGGGCTATGCTGAGCAGGGAATATTTGCGTATTATAAATGCACACAGAGAGGTGTTTTGGACTCGCAGAAATTTCAGAACCTAACATTTAGACTTTATAGAATTTCTTAAAAATCCTTGCACCAACTAAAGCCTAATAAGGGTTTGAACGGGAAGGCCGTCAAGATCTGTTTGTTTTTAGATCACAAGCAGAAAGTGAAACTCATCACCAGTGCGACCTTTTGCGTATGCCGCAGGCTTCCTACACAACCTTTACTTTCTGGCACGTTTGAACCACCTCTCAGTTTCAATTCGTAACCTTTGAGTAGAAGTTCTAAACCTCCATAGTTTGTCTATCACTCTCATTTAAAAATATCCAGCATTTTTCAATAAAAAAAACCTGATAGCCTGTTATGAGCCTTCATTGAGGCTCTCGCCGACCGCCCAGTAAGCTTTAACTGCCAGAATAAGCCTGCATCAGGACAATACACAATTGTAAAGGTTAATCAGTTTGGTCAGCGGGGGAGTCTTACCGCCAGATAATCCCTTTAATCCTTAACAACCACAATATACTTGCAGGAAAACTTAATTATAAGCTTAAATTTAACTATTTCTAATAAGAATTGCGATATAATTTTTTTGCCAGCATAAAGTTTGAATACAAGACTTTTAGTTTAAGGGAGAAAAAAAACTTCGTCCATTTTGAGCCCAAGGGGTCCAGCAAGATCTTAATTTATGTATAACCAGATAAATGATAAATGCCGCTCAAAGTATTTATTTAGTACCAACTTGAGCAATGGTATGTGAATAAATTATCTTGAGCCCCAGCAAAATAGCAGATCTATAGTAGAAAGTGATATAAATAGCAGAAAGTGATATAAACACTAGTTTACAGTATACAGAGATTTGTTTATATGTTTGTTTGAGGTGCAAATATCTAGAGATAAAGCAAATATATAACTCTAGAACACACATTACTTTGGACAAACTATTTCTAGAAATTTTCCCACAATTTGCAGCTCTCAGCATCTGGTGCTCCTTGCCATAAAAAAATAATACCAGTAATAATTAAAAAAATAAAAACATATACCGGGTATGCATGTATTAGTGAGCATTTTTTGTGTGTACTGGGTCCCTTTAGTACACAGAAAATCCTGGAGCATGAATCACTGAAATCATTTTTATTTATATTTTTAGATCCCCGTTCTATTTTTAAACAAACTCAGTGTTATTAATAGAACATGTTTTGTCAACACGTGAAAATTTATCATCAATTATCATAAACTCTTGAGCTACGCACAACATGAATATAATCAAAACATAGAAGAAGGTGATGATTGATTGATTGATTGATTGGTGTGTATCGCTGTGCTCAAGGATATTTCACTTACATGACAGCGTAGTATTCCAACAGTAGAGACGACTCTGAACACAACCATAGGATGTGTAGTCACTTTAATGTTTTTACTGTTGGAAAGATAATGTTCCTCCAGTGCCAAGTATGGCAGCATGAATATAACATGGAAACATACTGCCCTTAGCCAGATGGCCAAGGAGGTGAAGAAGACGATAATGACAACTTGAATGGGTTTTAGAAAGTTAACCATGCAAATCTAGCCTTAATTTGTTATATTGCCTTACATAAGTTACATGCCATTAAACTCATGAACAATGTTGTAAGATTAACGTTTTCTAGAATTTCCACCAATAAATTTTTTATAATAGTATTGTGACAATTCCAAAGAATGCCGAATATATTTTAATTTATTTAAACTATCTTCAGCACATTGTTACAAATAAAAATAAAACTGTTGTACATGTTTTAAATAAACCCCAATATACAATAAACATGAATTGTTATCATTCTATTGAGTTTTTTCCGTATTCTATAATCAAATTATTTACAAACGTAGACGGCTGAAATAATACCTTAAGGCGAGTAAGTGTAACCCTCTGGCACCCAACTGCTTAGCCATAAAATGTAAATATACAATGATTTATTATCCAAATTCCTTGTGTTTTGATTGGTCAATTTGCCAGGGGATAAAAACCCGTTTGCCCTGGGAGAATTGTTAACTCAAGGGTAATAAAAAACAAACATGGCGGCCTTGGTTTCAAATTTTGTTTTCTTGATTTAATAAAACTGACCGTTAAATTCGACAATACGTTAGCAATGACATAGTTTAAAACATAATTTCTTCACAATCGCTACATTTAAATGACGGTAAAATATCGGAAACATCGTTTTTTACAGACTAGTTTTATGCAATGTCATTGACTTTTTTCAAATCCCTGGAATCTGACAGCGTTGCCATGGTGGCGTCAGCGGTCAGGGGAGGTAACTCTGGTCGAGATGAAACACTGACAAGGACACATTTGTCACGAGTTTAATTTAAAATAAACTCAGGCAGGGAGGCTTGACGAATAATAAATTCGTCATTGATGTTTTTCGCAGGGTGTACAGATTTTAATGACTTGTCTTTAAGCTCGTACACCATTTCGCCTGCGGCTCAGGGTGTAAAAGCTTCAAGGATAATTGCCAACAAGACAGAGTTGGTGTGGAATTGTTAGGAATAGTCCTAATAACTAATAAGATAAAGTGCATATACATATATGCATAGCAGGCATAATAAAACTTGCTGAATTAATAAAACACCAAAATATAATTTATGTTATATGTTTATATGTCAAATACATGGGACACTTGTTACTTTGTAGCTCATTGACATGAATGCATACATGTATCTACCTACATGTTTACACTGTAAATAACAGTTCAGGAAAAAGATATGCATATTACCAGGTATATGATTTGACTGATAAGGGCATAAGAAAGCCGAAATATATTATCTAAAAATGACTTCCTTGTTCAGAGTTTCTATTCTATTCTACAGAACTAAAACCTGATCTGTGGAACTACCGGTACATGTATCCTAAATCCTCAACAAATTCGACCCCTTCACCACTTAGCCAACTGCATCATATGCAAAGACTTAGAAGTTCAGAAACACAATATTGAGATTTTTTATGAGATCAGACTAGAAACTATCAAAAAGTATCAGTTTTAGTTCAAAAATTCACGTTCAGTTATTCAATTAATTACTTAAAACTTCTGTGCTTTAGGTCAAATTTGTTAAGGATTTAGGGTACTGGCTTAACTACAGTAATTAATAGTTATTGATTATTCATTATTCTCTGATCAAAGTAAGTTTAATGTACATGTACATACAGTTAATTAGCAGGAATGAGACTTCTTATATCTATTTTGTACGAAAAATAATAATATTGTAGTACCCTAAATGCTCGACAAATTTGACCCCCTTTAGGACTTATAAAACTACATTTTATGCAAAGGGTAGGAAGTGTAGACTTGCAAATTTGAATTTTTTATGAACTTCAGACTTTAAATTACGAGAAAATGTAAATTTTATTTCCAAATTCACAGTTAAACATTTAATAAATGACTTAAAGTATGTGCCCTTAGCGGTCAAATTTGTTAAGGATTTAGGGTATAAGAAGTAGATTTTGTTATCAGGACAGGTGGGTGGAAACTTACTGTGGCCCTGGTGAACGATGAACAATTCAGGTACGTTGACTGTATATTTTGGATTATTTAAACCAGCTTCTCAAGATTGCTGCACTACCCTCTTATGTAAAACTCATTATTGGAAATTCAGATATTTGGACTGTTGATATTACACCTTTTCTCAATTTGTTCTGTTTTACACTAACATGGATGGCAGCATGAAGTTAAGCTTGAACACACTGCCCAAAACAGAGGGCTTAATGATTGGGAAACTTACTTTAACTTTTATTTAAAGACAACGTCCACTTTCTACAGTTCCTTTTTCACCTTTGACATTAAACTTTTACTCTATACAATACAATTTTAATATTAAGATGCACAACAGAGAGTCAAGGAAACCCGTTTCCAATGTATTTTAAATATTTTCAGACACAATTAGTGTACTAGACATATTGATAATTGATTTATAATAAATTTGTTGATATCCTCTATGTATTATGAGCAAAATCTGTAGTTTCAACTGTTCTGGTGGCATCAATTACAGATCTATATACATAAGTGTTAAAGAAAACTTTCACAGCTCAGCTCTCCAGTGGACCTTAGATACATGTCACTTGTGTATAAAAGTTTTCTTCCTAGTTTTCCACCATACAGCGGCAAGCACAGCTGTCATATAGGTGAACTCTTGAGTACAACGTTAAACACCAATCAAAATAAATAAATAAATAAATAAACACAGCTCAGCTTAGCTGTAGAACTGTGCTGTGCTAAATCATTGTAATCTCCACATCATACCTGTAGACAATGCGGACATATGATATAACTTGCATTTGCCATCTTTTTTTCATACTTATTGTCCATTTTCTTCAATTCTTTGTGTAGTTTTTATCAAAATATTATAATTGAAGTAACTCAGAATGTCAAAAACTAGCTTCGCTACAATAATTTTAAAACAAAATTGAAATTGAGGGAATTTGGCCACCACCTTGCTTCTCTCTTTGACAAATAAAATTACTTTTAAAATGTTACTAATCTGCATCTAAGCACGGCTTAATTTAAATCTACATGGATACAAAACTACTATGCCCTATAAATACATATATAAAAACTCAGGATGCTACTTTTCTCAGGATGAGCCTTATGGTTATCCAGAACAACTCGAGATTCAGGTCTACATCTATCTAGAAACTTGTCTCTGAGAATTGATCTAGAACATGAGACAATTTATCGACTTTAATTAGTCGATA
>JAVFBZ010189334.1:0-14679 GCA_032466195.1 Katharina tunicata
AATGTAATTTTATGTACGATATTTTATGTCACACGACTTAATACATTTCTATCTGCTTGCATGTTCACGAAAAAAAATCCATTAAGTATGGATTCTTGTTTTTTTGGTCATGTTATTTTTAAAGGTCTACAATGGCTGTTTTCGTTTTAATTATGAAATGACGGACAAGATATTTTAAAATTAGAGAGCACCAAATTTAGTCAAATTTTCGTTAATACCGATTAAAGTGATGTACAATTTTTGATGATGGATAGGCCTGTTGTAAATGCATGTTTGAAATCAATTGAATGCAATTTCTAGTGTGTTAAATGGTTTATTTGTATTTGGATACAGTCTGGTAATGGTGATGTTCGAAATATGTAATAAATTAGCCAATTAAAACACACACATACACAAAATAAAAACAACAACCAAAGCGCTTGATTTCGAAACAAGTAGGGACAAATTTGTATCTAAAGTAAGATGAATTGAACTGTATTCATTTATAGACCAATGTTGGTGGTTAAGACAAATTATTCATGCTTTGAGCTTTAATCACATGACAAGCTATAGCTGATATAAAATCATATTAGGAGTCTAATCCAAGCTTTCGTTGGTGAGCTTTGTGTTTCTATTTATGTGTCTTCTATTTAATTTATATACAAATACTGGATTTATTAATCAAGATAAGCAGCTTTCTCATTACTCAGTTGTGCCGCACCGTACCTCTCTATGCTGGTCATTGGGCTGGTTAGTTCCCTCAGTTGTGCCGGGTATAGTTTCGAATGGCCTGGCCGAAGATATAAGACAAGCCGTAAATAAATAAAGATTCCCGGCTGCTCCTGGGTTTCAACCACACATCAGTAACACAAAGTCAACATAGAAACACACATGCACACACAAACGTTTAGAAAAGCGGACTCCGTTTTTACTGAAATAATTGAAGATGTACACAGTTTTGATAGTTGTGGACACAAATTTCTGATTTATTTATGTATCTGAAGACGATCGACTGTTTAAAACAATTGTCTGTTTACAGAATAATACCTAAGCAGTTTTTACTCGAAATTGTTAAAGATAGTAGACAATTGATGTCATCTCTTTATAACCCAATCTAGTTTGTTAACCGCGAGGGGAAATCTGCATATAAAAGTACAATAATTACCCAGATATAAAACAGGAACCTGAAGTGGAATATTCGATATTCCAATGTCAAATGTCGGGGACCCCGATATCCCACGTTCGCATTGAGATTCATATGCTTATCTATTGTTTGTTGGTTTATAGGCTGTATTTTCAAATCTTTCTATCTTGTTTATATGCTCACCCGAGCTATTATTATGCGGGGGACACACGAGCGAATATAATCGCCAGGTTGCGGCGATTTGATCGCCATCAAATTCGCCAGCGAAAGTTTTCGGCCGACTTGAGCGCGCACACCTGGCGATTGACCCAGCGATCCGGAGTAGTTTTTCCCTAAAAAAAAACAAAACAACGCAAGTCATGTGATTTGTCCAATACGGCAAGATCAAAACGAAAATTAGCTATATTCAATATTATTTTTATTAAAAAGGCACAGTCTTTCTGCCCAACACAGCACCAATTCCTCCTCTTTCGTCCAGACTTCATTCATGGAAGTTGACATTTTGTGTGTCATGTGGGAAGAACTCGAACTCTGATTGGTTTATCAGCATCGATTCGCGCGACTGTACTCGCTTGCATGAACACACGGGCGATCACTCCGGGTGATCAATCGCTGGCGAATAAATTTCGGCCGAAAATATCAAACATGTTTGATCCGAGCGACTGGTCGGCCTAACGGCTTCGGCGATCATAATCGCTGTCGCCGGCCTGAACACACGTGGCGAATATTTCAGCGATTGGTACAATCGCCGCGATCGGGCGATTATATTCGCTCGTGTGTCCCCCGCATTAGAGAGAGAAGGCTCACGCTCAGGGCGTCACCGTCTACTTTGGTATAACGAACACTGTGTTATCTATCATGCGAGCGTTTCTAAAACTGTCGGATAAGTCAGTGGCTATATAACGATAACATCTGAATGTGAAATTTCATACTGCCCGTTATTCTGGGAGCCCGATCCTCGATATTATTGGATTTTGTTTGTATGTATTTTTGTTTCATTTGTTTTTCATGCTATCCAAATTTCACTCTTATGTCAATCTATTGATTGTCCATATACAGACTCATTCAAAATCGAGGTGTATATGGATATCCGGGATATGAGAACGGCCATAAGGCTCACGCTTTACTACAAGATTAAGTGTCACTTAGGAGGTATTTAAACGGACTTTCAGTAGAATTAAATAGCTGGTTTTAGTAGATACGGATAAATTCCGCTGTTCTGTAAGAATTACAGAACAGGTTAACATAAGTGTGTTTAGGGACAACAATGAGTGTTTTTTTAAAAGTATATAAAACAAAAACAAATGTAACATTTAATAAAAAATAGTAAAGATCGTTAAATAAAATGAGCAACAAAAAGAGAAAATATCACAAACATGTGAGTGGCAGTCGCCATGACAGTTGAGGATATTAATCCATCCACAGACGATGGGATTTAGAACAACCACATTACCTACCACTGGCGCCGATGACAAAAAGAACATCCACTTGAAAATAAAGCTTTCTTAATCTGTTAAAAATAGAAAGCGTTTAACAAAAATACCTTAGCTTGCCACCAGCGCTTAAATCAGCGTAAGAGAAACACCCTTCCGGCTTAATTACGTGCTTAAAAAAAAACAACGTTTAATGCCCAATCATGTGGTATTTCAGGGGGAAAAAATGACCGGTCCATGGAACTGTTTCAGGCCAGAATGACTTTAAAAGCTTGGGGATTTTTTTTAACTGAATTGACTTTAGAAATGTATTAACTTTGCGGATATCTTAAATTCTATCTTATACAGAACTCAATTTTTATATGAATTATTTTGGCAACAAAAAAGTAACGGTTGAATTTCAATATTTTTTCTGTCATTTTGAAAGAAAAAAAAAAAGTATTTAAGTCGATAACAATATTTTCTCTCGGTTTGGGGAGATCGGTCTCTTGGTTTTTAATTTAGTATTTTGTACCGGAATCCACCCCAGCCGTCATATTGATTTATTGATTGTTCATTTCGCCACATTTAATTTAAGCCCTTTAATTTGAGGGCTAATCAATCCGTTGGCAGACAACGGATTTAGAAAGACAACATCAATGTAATCTTGACACTGGCGCCGGTGGACAAAAAAAGACAGCCACTTGAAAATAAATCAATTGTTATTAGACAAAGATAGACAAAATCACTGGAGGTGGTTACGTAAGAGTAACACCCTGTCGGTTTACTTTCCTTATATCTTGATGAAGACAATATGGCGATTACCTTGCGACTATACTGTCTATTATAACTCAGTTCATAAACCCGATGAGTAGGATTAAGGTACAAGAACGACATGTTTAACCAAACAGGCATATTCTAGTTATAGGATTGATGTGGTTGTGGCGGAAACCAAGATGTCCACTTTTTAATCAACAAAAGCCATTGAACATTTCGATACACGAATCTTTTTTGAATTTAGTTATATAGGTGAACTCTATAGAAAAAAAAGATTCATGTATCGAAATGTATGAAGTTGAAACTCGTCCCTCTTTCTTTGGTACGTTAGGCACAGTGAAATAAACAACAAATAAGCCTTTTCCTTAAAACACTTCAGCTTGTCAGGTGAGAACAATACATTCAAACGGTTTGAATTAGTGACAGAGAAAAAGAACAATCAGCTTTAATGTCTATTCATCTGATCATTCGACACATATGGGGCATTCGTCCATGTGACAACGAGTAAGAACCAGTGAATTAAACATAGCTGAAAGCAGTGTGAGACAAAGCTAGACTATTGTGAAAAAAGAGAGGTAGGCATCGAAGAGCAGTTAATTTCGCTTCGTAATTTGTTTAGTTACCGACACCGTCAGCTTGTACTGAAGAAACTTAATTCAAACAAATGTTGTAGTCAATCTGGAATATACAAAGTGATCCAGATTACATAGACCTTTGTAAACAGCCTCTATCATTGTAAAAAGACTCGTTAAAATTAATTGAAAAATGAAGGCTTCCGAGGAATGGCAAGAAACTATTTACAATAACAATGACCTTGATCAAACCTATGTGACTGAGACATGGACCCGTTCGGACGATCTTCGTGCTTTATGGGCTTAACCTTGACCCCACTGCCTTGAACTTTGAACTGCTATCCATTTTCATATTGGACACGACAGAGGTGTGTAACGAAACTTGGCGCAGTCCCTACAGTGTAACCAAACTTTCAAAAAACGTTTTGACCCCACGACCCTGAAATTCGAAATTGTTATACAGTTAGTTTCAGCAATTTTGTTTTTGTTAAAAAATAACAATAACCTTTAATCCTATGATCCTGAAATTCAAACATGCGTGCAAAGTTTTATAAAAAAATCGACCCAGGGATTAAACCGCTTGAGTAAAGTTGATGGCTCTTCTATTTATAATTACAGTGACCTTGACTTTTGGTCTAGGCGACTGAAACGTTCAGTACAAGGTATTATGCTGCTCGCGATATTCGGTACAAAAATACAGGGTCCACGTTGAGGACTACTGAAAACCGAGACTTGTTCTTTGGGATTTTCATGCCTTCATATTAGATTTACCTTATACTTATATATGTTGCTGGCGGTTTCATTACGCAAAGTTATACCCGTGGCATTACTTCATAGCAGCCAAATTGGTGAATACAATCGCCTCTACACGTCCCCCAACAAACAAAAACGTAAAACAAAAACGTAAAACAAAAAAGGAAAAAGGCCAACACACAAAACATAACACAGCAAATCGACGTAGCCCCTCAGCTCAGCTACATCACAATAAATGTCCGCATAACCACCCGCTCCAACATGGACTTTGGGTGAATTCATGTCACGTATTTTAGTACAACAAAATGACATATTACAGTCATAATTCAATAGCGCTTAGATTGTTCGATGGCAGTTATATTTCCGTGGGCATCATCTATCTCAAGGTCACAACAAAAACAAAATTTCTAAAAGATATAACTAGTTCTTTATTTCCAATTTATACAAACCTCACAGAAATTGACAACTGTGGGCTACAGTTTGTTGATTTCACACATGCCGCTTTTGAAGCGGAATAAATTAGCTTTGCCACAGAGCCCTAAGTGCCGACTAGTTGTATACGGAAACTTAAAATGAGCAGAACCCATGCACCCACGGCCCATTTTACTGGTGGAATTGCCTCTGACTGGCGTAACTTCAACCCCTTCTTGTTTGGGAGCAGATCCAGGTTTGTCCGATTTATGACTGTGGCCGGTCAGATCATTTTGAGAGTCATGATCATCCAATGAAAATACCCTCACCTTCGGAGGTTTGGTTGGTTTAATTTTTATTGGAGGTTGCCCAGGCCGAATTATCTCATCTTTTAACTCGTAAATGTACATACTGGATTTTGTTTCCAATACAACCTGCAACAAAAAATTATTATTTACGAGTATTTGAGACAATAGCTGGATTTTATTTGAGTGGCTGGTTGATGTTTACCGCTGCGTTAAAGTGTATTTCACTTAGGTGACGGCGATGTGTTCTAGCAGTAGGTAGTGGACTCCAACATCCACAACCAATAAAGTCGAGTCAGTATTAGCTTGCTGGAAGATGTTAGACAGGACAACAACATTGTAATCTAGACACACAGTGCCCTTATTCTAAGGGCAGAATGTACAATTTTATTAAGCATTGCAAATGAGGTGTCTAGATTAAGTTTAAACAAAACGATTAAGTTTATTGACTTTGTTAAAAACTATAACTTGAGAGTTTGATTGATTGGGTTGGGTGTTACGCTGTACACAAGGCCATTGCACTCATATCCAGGCGTGGCAGGCCAATGGATGAAGAAATCTATTAATACTGGCAACACAGTTAGACCAAGGTAGTCGCTCATCGACCACCACAAACCTGGGACCAGTTTCACAAAGCCTTTGCGACGTTTTGAATTCTCAGTTGTCGTGACGACACAATACCTTCAACACTGGGTGTCATAGTAACCGAGTGTGCGTACATTTACGAAGGCTTTGTGAATCCGGCCCCAGATAGCTCATCGACCATCACAAACCAGGTCGCCCATCGACCACCACAAACCAGGTCGCTCTTCGGCCACAACAGAAGCTGGTCAGTCAGACATTCAGTAAGGTGATCGGTCTGACCAACAAGGTAGATGTTCGGAAACAACAAATACATTGAAGACTTTGCGCTGCCTGATTGTGATTACGGTGGTACGCTATAATCAAGGTTATTTCACTTATGTGACTGCGTACCAGACCAGTCGGTGAAGGAAACCACCATAAATCACGCTTGCAACATGCAAAACATTTATGTAAGATTAACAAAACGGCACACCACAACACATCGGCATCCTGTGCCCCTTAGCTCAGCGAGCACCATGGCGCAGGAGACTCCCACCAGCGCTGACAGAGCACCATGGCGCAGGAGGCTCCCACCAGCGCTGCCAGAGAGCACCGGAGGCTTGCCAATGCTGAGAACTTGAGTAATGGTACGTTGTCAACAAAAACAGTATTCTTTGCTCTTCACGAAATAATGATATGAAGAATGGATTCCGGTCATTCAAATCCATCCTTTATATCCTCTACTATGGTGCTCCGAACTCTGAAATACTATTACCAATTCGGCCACACATGCAAGGCATTTAAGCGCGAAGGTAACGAAAAAACAGTCATCGTCAATTATAGAAAAAACCAAGTTGTTAATAAAATTACTGTTATTCAATTGTAAGCGACCTCAACTGAACTGCTGTAAGTAACATGCATGTTATGCTACAGTTGTTGTAGTGATCATGTCACTGAAGTAAATGTATATTAAAATGTATATTAAAATGAGCAGATATATAACCTTTTCCCTGTATATTTGCACAGTTTCTGTTTCCGTTTCGTTAAGGTTTACTTTTAAGTAGGCCTAATTTGTGCAAGAAAATCTGCCAGAAATGTTTCAATAACACCTGGCACATTAACATGGAAAACAAAGAATCCTCCTAATAATGCAATAGCAACCTTCTTAACACCTTGGTAAGGTCAGTAATTGGACTACTTGGTTTTACTTCTTTTAACATGCTACTAGGTCAACTTGATAAATATTTACAGCCACCAGACATTTACAGAGCAAACGGGACATCACAACAAATCGTCATCCTGAAGCCCCTTAGCTCAGAAAGCACCAGGGCGCAGGAGGCTCCCACCCAACCAACCACTGTACTCCAAAGAACAGTTATCAAATTCATTTACTTTAAATGGGGAGCCGTACTCAAATGTATTTTGCTTATATGTGAGCGTTTTTATTTCTACGGTTGACAGCGACTGGTTAGACACAGCCAAACAATGTTAAGCCACTTCAGTTGTAAGCTCTTTTGCAAAAGTTTGCCAGTTTTATGCCTCACCGCATCCTTGTATGCACCGGATACAAACTGCCCTTAAACTTTACCTCCACTTCAAATAGTCCGTCTGTTTTCGAGCAATCTAATTCCAGTTCGACTATCCAATATTCTCTGGACGGATGGGGATTCACGAAATGAAGCATATCCTGGGCAGTCCTGAAAGTACAAACATTTGGCAATTATTTGTACTTAATAATAATAATAATAATAATAAGTGTTTGTTTGATTGATTGATTGGGGTTTTACGCTGTACTCAATGTGATTTCACTTATATGACAGCGTGTCAGCCCAATCGGTGACTGAAACCACCGTACACGACGCTGGCAACATGCACGACAGGACACAACATGTACATAACATTAACAAAACACCACAACAAATCAATATTCTATGCTCCTAGAGAACCAGGGCACAGGAATGATGCTTTTCTTTTCCTCTTACTCTGAAAAAAAAAAAAAGAGTTCGCATATGTTAAAATTATCCGATGGCATAAAACAAATTAGAAGGCGACACCAAGGAAATTAGTTTTTTTAGAAGTTAGATGTCGTACATCACACATATGACGGCGTGCAATGTCGACTACATACGGCGTGCACAGGAAGCAACGTAGGGCACTACAGTGTCTGCTTCCGATGCTCCTACGATCAGTACAGAGAAACAGGAAGCTCATGAACAATCCCCCTCTTATCCAGGGTCTGCTACATAGGCATAGTGATGATGAAGTAACGGGAGCTCCTAATTCTAACAAATGAAAATACTATCCTCTAATAACAGATATTATGGATATTCAACTTCTGGCATATTTTTGGCGCAACGTTTCGGCCTAGATGGTAATACCGTTTTCAAGCAATGATTACAAATCTCAAATCGTTGCTTGAAAACGGTCTTTGCATATAGGCATCGTTGCGCCAAAAATACACCAGAAGTTGAATATCCATAATATCTTATGTTTTTCTAAGTGCCTCGATGCCTCTTAAAGATTTATTTGGTCGTTTGTTTGATTGGTGTTTAACGTCTTACTCAAGACTTTTTCACCTATTTGACAACTTAATATTAATTTTTTATTTTCTGTGCGGGTGTATAGCGGAAAACCGGAAAGAAACCTCGTAAAACTACTCCGCGAACTCCGCAGTCACCGGAAAACTTCCCGTATATACCTAAGGTTCACAGGGGGATTGACCTATTCCGGGTACAGCCTCTTAAAGAAATCCTATCCTAATATTACTCATTCTTACTCCAAATCAACAGTCCACATGGGAGTTCCGATAGCATCTTTCCCTTCATATTTGCCCTGGTCTGGTTCAGCGCCCACCAAATCCAGATAATTATCTCCGGAGGCCCACTCCATGTACGAAATTGGGGCATCTTCTGGAAATATGTGATGAGAAGGGATGGAACAAGGGTTTTGGGAGACGTTTCCTGCACATCGGGATTCGTCACCACCGGTAAAACCACCAACCAGAAATACCCCAGAATTCACATTTGGAATTAACTCGACACCAATAATGGTCTTTTTATATACTCCATGGCCTGAAACAACATTAAGCATATTAGGTATAGAATTAGTAAGCTACACACAATACTTTGGTTAGTAAAACCTGGGTCTTTAAAAAAAAAAATTAACGCCGTGCTCAAGGGTATTTCACTTAAATGGCGACGGTGTTTTTTCAACAGCGGACCTTTGTACAACTAACGTTCTGTCACTTGAAGTGTTAGCGAAACCTTGATTGGTGAGAAATGCCGTACTTATATAACGGTGATTTATTCCAATGACAAATAGTCACACTAACAGAACCATCAAATGTGTTTTGTATGGAATCTCATAGCGTCCACTCGCGATCTCGCTATCTAGCAATGGATAAACAGAAATAGAAAAAGGCGAGATTTACCCAATCTCGTGGTTTACAAATTCCGCCATATCGATCTCGCGATCTCGCGATATTGCCTTCAAGATGGCGGAATTTAAAAACCACAAGATTGTTATGTAAAATCTCGTGGTTTGTAATTTTTCGTAAGGATTGGGCGGGGGGCGAGATCGCGAGAACTCAAGGTTTAACTGTTAAATCTCGCTTTCCGGTGAAAGCATACGCATGTCTAAATCAACATATTAAACGGAAGCTCCAAGTTATTACTGACACGAGGTGAGTGTGACAATCCGACAGATTTTCCCCTCTCGTTAATTAAGAGAAACTGAGGTGATGGTTTTCAAATTCCGCCACATTGAAGGCGAGATCACGAGATTTAACTGTCGACCTCGCCTGCAGGCTGGCGGAATTTGAAAAACGAGATAAACTTAATAAATCTCGCGTTTTTATGTTAAAGTTATGCATGGGGAAGAGCGAGATCGAGAGTGGACGTTACGAGCTTCCATAGTTTTGTTTTGTTGGAAAGAAAGATCCTCCAGTTTATCACTTGGGTATTACTGCCCCCAGCCGGAGGGCTCTGTGGAAAAGATAATGTCCCTCCGGAGCTAAGTGTGACTGCATGGAGCTTTGCTCAAAACGCTGTCGTTAGCCAGAGGGCTAGTTCGTAACTAAATAGGGTCAGCAGCTTAATTGAGCGTGCTACTGAATACGGTTTGCGTCATTCAAGTGTGTGGACGCTGTATTTGTTTACACCGTTTGTGACGAAAAATTCCAGGAAAATAACCCGTGTTCAAAATAAATAGAAAAAAAAGGAAGTATTTCCATAATTATTTAAAAAGCGCAATGATATAAATAACTCTATACTTGAGATAAATATCCAAATCAACCGTACATTTACTTCTTCAAAAGTTGGTCATTAACATACCTTGGTCTCCTGTCGTCATTAATATAGCAAGTTGCAAAAGAAAGATTTTCACCATGACGTTCATTGGAGCTAGAGTCTGAAAATAGAAGCAATATTCAGGGTTTCAAATAACTAGTATCTTAGTCATAACCCAAGTGTAATAAACGAATATGTTTTGTCGCTAAAATTAAACCACGAGTTCTACTGCGCACTGTAAATTTGATGCAATTTGATAATCTGTACATTGCCAATGTACTGCGTACGAGCGCCCTATGCCACAGTAAAACCATATTTCTTTGTTACATCTCCAGAACATGTATAAAATAGACAATTATTCGTGCTAGCTCACGGTTTGTTCACTGTTGAACACCAAATAATATTATTGCAAATTGTCATTAGAGTATGCCCTAAGTCTGCAGTAATCGGTTCCGTCTGTTGACTAGACCAGAGGCTGCTGCACAGTTCACCGAAAACTTGCACAAAATCCACAATTAATCTGCTTCTCAGGCTATATAAATATGCTTTTTCAAAGGAGCTCAGAAGAAAGTTAACACAATATTTTTGAAAAAGTCACAAGTCCGAGGCACTAGTGTTTAAATATTCATAAACAAATTTTATTTCTCGGTAGATATTTAACATAAAGTGGCTCAGGTTTGATGGACGTAAGGGTATCAGGGAAATGCAAGATAATTATCACACGAAAGGTGGAATCCGCTCGGATGCCCCAGTCTTGTAGACACCCGAGTTTGGTGCGTGAAAGTAATGTATTATCACAGTTCGTTTGACCAAATGGGAATATACGTCATAAAAATGTGACCATAAAGATTCTATTACACTTTGCACAGAGTTTCAAGTGGCGGAGTGCTGGTGCAAATACGTAGATTGGATAACTTCAGACATAACTGCAACAAAAGCAAACAGATGATCTGCAACTTTTCTACGTCTGGTTACTGAGCAAAAATTCAGTCCAGGTGACGCAAAAGGTACGTTTGTCTGTAAGGATGGTACACTGCGGTGCCTTCTGTGCCGTATAAGTTGTCTCCCTTCGGCTATGCCTGGTAAACAGGTTTTTTTATCAGCTCAATTCCTCTCAGTCTAGGAGAATTAATACCAATGCTTAACATTAGTGTGCTATACAGGGGTTTGATCGATTGATAGGCGGATTTGGGTTCAAGGCTGTACTTAAGGTTTTTCGCTCACATGGGTGAAAGAAACCACCCCCAACAACACTGATGACAGACGGGACTGAAAACCTGACACCACAACAAATCAGATTACTGATGCCTCTTAGCCAATATAGCAATCGGCCACAGCAAGCTCCCCCCAATAACTCGCCGAGTTTAATAGCAGGCGTTGTTTGGGTTTCCCTTTAGGCCGGCGACAACCAAGACACACTGTAAAAGCCATCAACCTCTCGTATTATTCACCAAAATTGTCCACAAACATTTATAATTACTGATCGGTAAGACCGGGTCAACCGCAGCTTGGGAATAGGACTTCAAGAGGACACAATTAAAAATGTGACATCACAACCACTCGGCTTACTTATGCCGCCTTATCCGCGATCACGAGTGCACAGGAACCTCCCGCCAACAACACATTAAGTACTAAAGTTTTTCCCATCTTCAAAATCTAATTTGAAAATGAGCCGTGTTAATTTGCCAGTCTAACGTCGCCATAACGTCAGTAACCAATAGCAAAATATCATAAATTACTAAGGTAAATTTAGTTAAGATATACACCGGTTGCATGCAAACGGTATTAGTATCTGGAACAAAACGTTCCACCGGAAATAAATTGTTTGTATAGTGTTTAACGTCGTATTCAAGAGTGTTTCGCCTATATGAGGACTAACTAATCTTAATAATTTGCGTTGCCGGTGTATGGTGGAAAACCGGGAAGAAACCTGGTAAAAACCACCCCGCGAACTCCGCAGCTACCGGAAAATTTCCCTTATATACGTAAGGTCCAGAGCGGAGATTCTCTAAGTTTTGCTTTGTGTTTGATTGGGGTTGTACGTCGTACTTAAGGTTATGACCAGGTTCATGTTTCGAGTTCTAGTTCTACAGGAATAATTAAAAGTAAGAAAGATTCATGGGGTTATTTTCATTAAATTTCTCAAATTTGTGTTGGTTAAAGCAAAACTAAGGTTATTTTACCTATGCTCTCAGTTTCTCTTTGAAATACTTATTCCTGCTTGACGAAAACCCGCGCAAACTTGTCAGTATCCCTGGATCACTCAATGTTAAACGATAAACCCATCAGCTAAGAGGAGGTTCATACAGGTTGGTTGTTATGGCCGTGCACAAGGTCTAGCTTCTCTGCTTATCTGACGACGGTGTGCTCTAACCGTAAATAACCATATTTAACAAAGCCATGAAAGGTTTTATTAAATAGGTTTGTTCTGTTGGAAAAAATGTTTCTCCAGTAGGGACACCGAAGGAAAAAATAAAAATAAATTTTCCCGGATGAAGTGAATCCTTACCTATTTATGAACATGACCAAGGCGGCAAAAGTGGTGTTAATATATTTCAAACACGCAAGTTTTAATTGTAAACAGCCGGTAAAATCTACATACACAACAACAACACATCTCAATGGAAGTGACCAAATTTGAGATAAGCGCCAACTAGCGAGCAAAAAGAGTGTACATTTGAGGGACCAGGTCATATTTAAATAACAATTGAACTTTTACCTAGCATCATGTTGTGCTAAAATGCCCGTTTCCATTGATTTATGCATTTAATTCATTACTTTCCTCGTGTGGTTCGAATCCCAATTTACTTAACTGGGGGAAATCTGATATAATGAAACATAAAATAACTATATGATATAAAATAAATATTGAATCATTAAGACCTTGTTACAACCTACACAGATTTACGGCACAATATATAGAAATGTATTTAAGAGTGTGTGAACGGAAAATTCACACAAAGAGAGAAAATTCTCAGCGACAACTTTATTAAATAAAAAAATCTTCCAGGAAGTCAATTTACCATACGCTAAACTATGACAAAGATTTCATAACAATTATTGAATGTGATAATTGGATAAAAGAGTCTATCTACCACAATAATCCCTAGAAAAAGGTAAGTATTTCGAGAAAATTGTTTATGTACGGGAAAATATGACGACCCCTAAAACAATAATCCCATAATGCATTTTCATACATTTGCATACTCTCAAAGTTTGATCAGTCTATTTAGGATCAACATGCCCAGAAGACCAGCGCAGTGAGTATTAGTTAGCCCTACATCCAGTGATAGACAAAGAAATCATGACTATATTTGGGAGATACTGCCGTTAGTCAGTCAGTTTGATCAACAAATACAATTGAATGGGGTTTTACACCGTAATAAGGTTGTTTCATATTACGCAAACACCGTCCTTATTTTGTAAATAATTCAATGCCTCATTCAGATTTTCGTCCCTCATTTAACCAGGAATCTGTAAAATCTTAACACAAGTATTGTCGAGTTTTTCGATTGGCATCAACCCTGTTCGTGTAAAATATTTGATCAACTTTTGATTCCTTTTGTATGTTCTAGGCCGCGGTCAGTTGCTCTGTACCCTACCATTTATTTAAAAGTTACCTGGCACAACATTTTGCATCCATTTCTCGATCCATGTACTAGAGATCTTTCCTGGCGTATATCGCACAATATTTAACCAGCAAATTATTTATTGTTTACCAGGAGAGTTTCAGGTGATCTGTTTTGTCCTCTATGCAGATGTAAAGAAACGACTTAACATCTATGAAATCAATGCAAATTTTCTCGACCTGTATGGAGAATTATCTTCCCTTGGATACGTAAAATTGGTTTAATTATACCAATTAATTTCAAACTCATTCAGTTGAATTTATTACCTGATATGGATACCTCCGAACAATTTGCTTTACGTCTTTTACTTTTATTTGAAGGTCGGTTAGCCAAATGGATATGTCGCAATGATGTAAAGTTTTCTAATTTGGAACCATCCTCAGCAACTACTATTATTTTTCTGTTAAACCGCAGATTTTCTGTTCAAAGGGTCGAATTGTAGCTGATTTTCATCGTTATTCTAATTAAGAGATCTGCAAATATTGGTGTCAAACTGATATAAAAGGGACAAGGACAGGGCTGCAAACAAGACGCCCCAACAAATCCGCTTACTGATGCCCTTAAGCCCACCAAACGAGCTCCCGTCAACCACCCCAATTCTCCAGTTCTGTGCAAGGCGTTGCTTAGGTTTCTCTTAAAAACCCAGGACACGTTGAAAACGCCGACAACCACTCGCGTAATTTAACAAAACTGTTTAAAACATTTCAAATTACTGATCGATAAGCAGGTAAGACCGGAACGTAAACAGCGTGGAGATTGTACTTGATTTTGGTGTAATTGTAGTATTGGTCCGTAATCAGAAACATATATTAGAAATCACCATGTCGTCTAGAATTCACACTGCAAT
>JAVFBZ010189367.1:0-14675 GCA_032466195.1 Katharina tunicata
AGTTAATGAAACCACTTATGGCAGATAACAGTATAGTTATAATTACTTTATTAGCCCAAGAAGTTAATGAAACCACTTATGGCAGATAACAGTATAGTTATAATTACTTTATTAGCCATTGGAGTTAATGAAACCACTTATGGCAGATAACAGTGTAGTTGTAATTACTTTATTAGCCATTGGAGTTAACAAAACCACTTATGGCAGATAACAGTATAGTTATAATTACTTTGTAAGCTCATGGAGTTGATGAAACCACTTATGGCAGATAACAGTATAGTTATAATTACTTTATTAGCCATTGGAGTTAATCAAACCACTTATGGCAGATAACAGTATAGTTATAATTACTTTATTAGCCATTGGAGTTGATGAAACCACTTATGGTAGATAACACTATAGTTATATTTACTTTATTAGCCTTTGGAGTTAATAAAACCACTTACGGCAGATAACAATATAGTTATAATTACTTTATTAGCCATTGGAGTTGATGAAACCACTTATGGCAGATAACAGTATAGTTATAATTACTCTATTAGCCATTGGAGTTAATAAAACCACTTACGGCAGATAACAGTATAGTTATGTACAGTTATGGAAATATTTGATGACGTAAATGATCTGCTAGCTTGCTGGGTTGATCTTTTTTATCAGTGTTTTAGACTTGCATGCTCATATAAAGCCTAAATGTGTTTATAAACATCGTTCTTTCCCAGAATGGTGGTCTGATGAGATCAGTGATTTAATCAAATCACGTGACCAAGCAAAGCGAACAAATCAATACACAACTTACAAATTGTTACGTAACGAGGTAAATAGGTTAATTGAAGTTTCAAGAAAGGAGTTCTTTCATACTATGTTACAAAAAAGAAAAGGTGTTATTACTGATTTTTGGAAGTACTTTAATCAGTTAATTCCTAAGAATCTCCCAGTAAGTCCAGCTGAATTTACAGCCGATGAATGTTCGCCTGATAATCCTCAACATATTGCTGCAGCTTTTGATAATCATTTTGTTAACATTGCTGACCAATACATTAATACAAATTATACTGATGAAAACAATGAATGTGAACTACTTCAATCTTACGTTAAGAAAATGTTACCAGATTTGTGTAACTGTTCACTGTCACCGATCAATGATTCATTTGTTCTAGATCAGTTAAACAAACTTAAGTCTACTGGATCTGTAGGCTTTGATGGGCTACATCCTAAATTTTTAAAGATGAGTGCCCCATTTATTGTAAATAGTATCACCTTTATTTTCAACAAATGTATATCGTCCACCACTTTCCCAGATATATGGAAAGCTGCAAAAGTTTTACCACTTTTTAAAAAAGGTAATACAAATGATTTTAATAACTATAGACCTATAAGTATTCTCCCGGCGCTCTCAAAAGTTTTAGAACGCCATATACATAATGAATTGTCACTATTCCTTGAGGGAAACTCCCTTTTACACCTCAGTCAATCCGGTTTTCGGAGCGGTCACTCGTGCCAATCAGCTATAACTAAACAGATTGATTCTTGGACATCTGCTGTTGATAAAGGGCTTCTTGTTGGGACAATTTTTGTGGATCTGCGCAAGGCCTTTTACCTTGTTCAACATACGATTTTGCTGAAAAAGCTCTCCGTGTATCAATGCGATCTACCATTTGTCTCATTCATGAAGTCCTACCTTAGTAACAGAAATCATATTGCAACCTTCAAAGGTCAACAATCCGATAAATTGGTTGTACAAAGGGGTGTTCCTCAAGGCTCAATTTAAGGACCTCTTTTTTCTGTTATATGTCAACGATCTTCCACTCTATATCAATAAGGGAAATACAACTTTATTTGCGGATGATTCGACTGTCTCGCAAACAGGCAGAACTGTATTAGAGCTAAATCAGAAATTAAATACTACTGCCACAGATATTCTTAGATGGTGTAATGTCAACGAAATGACAGTTAATACTGACAAAACTAAGTCTATGCTTGTGACAACCAGACAGAAGCGTCCACATTTATCAGATAATACGCTGTCTGTCGGAAATCACTGGAACTGCTAATAAAAAGCTTTTGGGGATAATAATAGACAATAACCTGGATTGGTTAGATCTCATCCAAGTTATTCTTACTGAAAAATATTTGTAAATACTTACCTTACTAAGCAAGGATTTTATTTTTCAATTGATACATATTACCCCACATAGATTATTGCGTTACTGTTTTGGGCCACACGTCTCAAGCAAATTGCCAACGCATTGAGCGCTTACAATGTGCGGCCAGATTAATCCTTCACTGTGATATTTATATTCCTTCATCTGAACTGTTCTAAGCGTTAAAATGACTACCGTTTAAATACAGAGTCATGTATCGTGAATGTGTACTTGTTTTCAAGTGTTTAAATGGATTAAGTCCTTCGAACTTGAGAGGTTTATTTAATTTAAAAGTTTCCAGAAATACTAGAAATATCGACCCTTTAACTCTATGTGTACCTTGTTCTCGGACAGTTTTACGTCAAATGTCTTTTGTTATAAGTGCTACAAACAACTGGAACTCACTGCCATTCAAAAGTTAGGAACAGTAAAAACTTAAATATTATTAAACCAGCTTGTGCATCATTTTTTGCTGATATATATTCTTCTAAACTAGTATGTGCAATAAAATATTTATATCTATCTAAATGTATATTTACTTTTATAAAATCTTCTTAAATATGTTTTTATAACAAACAAAAAAATCATATTCTTAATATTGTTAGTTTCATATACTCCTACTGGGCTTTTCTATGGTTATGAAACACATTGTTCTACCTTTCTTATATTGCGAAATTCCCGTCGGTGATCATCTTTGTGATGTGGGACAACATGGCGAGGGGATTTATTTGAACACAGTTGTCTAGGATTCAATGTCAGAAGTGGTCTCTGAGCTAAGGGGCACAGGATGCCGATTTGTTGTTATGTTCTGTTTTGTTAATGTTATGTAAATGTTTTATCCTGGTTTGCATTTTGCCAGCGTCGTTTGAGGTGGTTTCCTTCACCGATTGGGCTGTCACATCGTCATGTAAGTGAAATAACATTGAGTACGGCATAATACCCCAATCAATCGATCAATCAAACAAACAAACAGAAATAGAAGGCGGCGAAAAAGCTTTAACTGTTAGGTGGTGCTCTGATATTTTGAAAAACAAGAAAAGAATGACTGATTTCTCGCACTTTTACTTACTGTGGACGTAAATAATTTATGATTTAATATTTATGTGTGTATCTTTTGTTTTTCATTCAGGGTCTCGGCTGTAGGCGTCTTCGGGCTAGTAGCAATCCAATCCAGCCACTGAGTCCCAGATTATCGAACTGGATGCAGGGTTCTCGCTGTGCATGTCAGAAGGATTCTTATAAAAAATCAAATAACCAAAATTCTTTAAAACAAAACAAATCATTTTAAACAATTTGTCCTAATCTCTGCATTGTACTGGAAAATGAATACAAAAATCAGCTGGTGGCTAGAAATCACCACAATATTTTGCATGTTAATTATAAACATCCTTAATTTTTTTTTTTAAAAATCCAATAAGGAATCAATGAAATTTGCTAGATAGAACACTGTGGATGTCTGGATGACTTGATGTTATGTATGTTTCTTTCAATAAATGGATAAGCATCCATATTTTCGATTTTACTACGTTTTTATAAGTTCTTTCTTCCACTCGAAGAGATTGACCTTCCACGAATTGTCCTTTGCGGTGCAATGCTACTCTGTTTTGGCCATTCAAAGTCTATGGGGTCAGCAAGTCAGACGACGCTTACAAAATAGAATTGTCTTTTCTGGACGACCCTGACCAGATCGACGATAACCACTGTCAAGTCCACAGTCATCGTGCTTGAAAGGTGTTGGATACTAAATAATATATATTTAAAACAATGTTTTTTGCGTGGTTATAGTGTTTGGGACACATACACAATAGTTACAGATAAAACGGTTTAAAGAATTCAGCTTTTAAAAAAAATGGACTTGTTCCCACCCAGTGGATCTTAAAGATGTACACCGGTTATGTGTTCGTGAAAGTGAAAGCCTTTAAATCCGAGTCTTACTTACTAACATAGAATGTTAGTTTGTGTTACAAGAATGTGACATGTTTATGTAGTTTGATTGCGTGAAATGTGGCCTTAGTAAAGGCGATGAATTCAGGGGGAAAAGAGATTCAGCCAGTCGTTTGGAAAAGTCGTTTTAAGTGGACACTAGTGATTTTGTTTTTTTAATTCAGAACCTGTAAGGTGGGACAAAACCATTTTTAAAAATTTTTAAAGTGAAATGTTCGAATAACATCTGGTATGTACCACGGCTTAAACGCGACCGTAGGACCGTGGCTTATAAGTGACAATTATGTTTTTCCATTTACAGTTTGTTTTAATATTTCCACTTAAGTAGAAAATTTTTCACTTCGGTAAAGATATAATTTCAACTAGAGTTAACACAGTTTTACCTTATTGAAAAAAAGTAAACATCATTACTACTCGAGTTAAACTATTTTGATTTTGGTATATATTATATTATAAGTAAAATATTTTCACCTCGATAGACGTTATTTCTGCTAAGTAGATATAATTTCGACTCGAATTTAAATATTTCTACCTGGGAATTTTCTGAGGTGAAACTATTTGAACTCGAGATGAAATAGCATCTACTTTAGTAGAAATATTTGAACTCGAGTTGAAATAGCATCTACTTTAGTAAAAATATTTGAAATCGAGATGAAATAGCATCTACTTTAGTAGAAATATTTGAAGTTGAAATAGCATCTACTTTAGTAGAAATATTTGAACTCGAGATGAAATAGCATCTACTTTAGTAGAAATATTTGAACACGAGATGAAATAGCATCTACTTTAGTAGAAATATTTGAACTCGAGTTGAAATAGCATCTACTTTAGTAGAAATATTTGAACTCGAGTTGAAATAGCACCTACTTTAGTAGAAATATTTGAACTCGAGATGAAATAGCATCTACTTTAGTAGAAAAATTTGAACTCGAGAAGAAATAGCATCTACTTTAGTAGAAATATTTGAACTCGAGAAGAAATAGCATCTACTTTAGTAGAAATATTTGAACTAGAGATGAAATAGCATCTACTTTAGTAGAAATAGATTCTACTAAAGAAGATGCAATTTCAGCTCGAGTTCAAATATTTTCACCTTAGGAATAATTTCAACTTGAGTTCAAAAATATCTACCTCTGTAGATATTATTTCTACTTGAGTTAAAATACTATCAGCACCGTATATATTATTTCAATTTTCTATCCAGTGGAAATCATTTCAACTGTTGTTAAAATATATCTACCTTGTTGGGCATTATTTCTACACTAGTTAAAAAATTTCTACTTAAGTAGATATAATTTGAACTCGAGTTAAAATATTTCCACCTCAGATATAATTTCAACTCGAGTTAAAATATTTCTACCTCGGTAGATAATATTTCTACTCCAGTTGAGATATTTCTACGTAACTAGATATATGATTTCAATTCGATTTTAAATATTTCCACCCCAGATATTATTTCTACTTGGGTTTAACTATTCTACCTTAGTAGATAGTTAGATCTACTTGGATCTACTTGGTCAGAACTGTGGTTCATCCGTCTTCGTTCAGGTGCCCCGTCAAGACAACCAGGTAGAAATATTTTTACTTCAGATTTTGCTGGACCCTTTGGCAGGACTGATATAAATCAGAACCTTGCAAATCTAAATATTTTTGTAAAGACCAGTATTCCCAGGATTACAGGATTACATGATTTCGAGAAATAAGCTTAGAAACGTCGAATTTACCAAAAGCTGAAATTCCTGAATAATTCAAGGCAATCAAATCTGGTCTACTCTCTATATTGGAATAACTGGTGCCTTAGTAAGTAATCTCACAACGGGTGGTTGATCGAAAATTAACAGATCTATTGAGTAGCATATAAGGTGGGTACCACGATGACTTCTTTCAGTCTAATTTATATGATCAGAGAGACCAATAACCAGAGCGGATAATCCTATAAATCGTTGAACACCTTAATTTTAACAGTGGGCTGTTAAGTGTTGGATAGTAAAAAAAATGTTATAAAAGAAGTTCCCGTTTTAAAGGTGAGTTTGTATCGAATATGATTGTTTTTACGTTTCAAGAGAGGGAAATGTTAGATAAAGTTTATGTAGTTTAAATACTTGAAAAGTGGATGTTATAACGGCGATGCCGTGAGGGAAATAGATTCAGACGTTTGCTTAGAAAGGTCGTTTTGGATTGGAGACGTACTTTAGTGGTATTGTGCAATGTGATCCAGAACCTGTATAAATATGTTATATAATACTGTCATGACTGTGTTACTAAATTATTAATTGTTTGTAATAAGGATGTCAAATTAGTTATTCCATTGGCATCGGCTTTAAAGTCTTATGTTTTAATCTAAGTAATACATTTTTTTCTTCTTAATTTTTTAACGAAAGAGGTCAAGCAAGACCTTAAGCGATTTTACGGTAAAATGATCAGATCCGGTTTTCACTTGAAACTGATGCACTGATACATTTTATATTCATTCTCATTCGCCTTCATAAATGTGTTCACGCATGACTGAAGTTTGTTCACCGGTTTATAGAATTCAAGCATCACCAACAGACACGCAATGTAGAGCGTACTATGCTCGCTTTCAAAAGGTCACCTTGGATCTCGTAAACCAACTAAATTGTGTCAGACTGATTTAGTTTTTTAAAATGTCAAATAATTTACTTACGAATTTGGAAAGCAGAAGCATCAGATTTAATGCAGAAAGTTAAACTCAGTTTAAAGAAGGAATACTTCAGAAATATAAAATTTAAGAAATTTGAAGTAAGTTTTCTAATTAGCAGTTCTCTTTATCTTCTACATTTCGACATGTTTAATCTCTCCTGACGTGTTGTATCCCGGCTTGCGTTATTACAGGTATGGTATGTGTTTGTTGTTGGTTGAAAGTATAAAGTATGAGGTTCAAATTAAACAATAAATACTAATTGTTTAATTTCAATTAAAGGTATTATTCCAATCGACAAAAGGAAAAGTGTTGACTTAACGGCACCGATAATTTCATAGTAAATAAGACACTAAAATGTACATGGTCACTGTTAGTCTTAATTGTCAAAATGTGCATGGTTCCAAAGAATAAATATTTTGTTTTGGTGTTTTATTGTACGTTCTAGAAAGCGCCATAGAAATGTGCTAAATCCAAGTTGAGGCTGTAATAAATTCTGAAAGGAAAATTGTAAAATGGAAATACTTCTCGTTTATATGGAAGTTTATATGGAGGTTTATATGCCGATGCTTGGCCCAAGAGGAGGTGTCTAACTAAGAAAGCCCCTGTCGAACTATGTAACTTTATAGTGATAAATACTGAGCCAGTTATGGAAGGAGCCAGTGCCTAAACAAACTCGTCAATGAAAATTTAGGCTGTAGTTTTGTAAAGAGGACGCTTCAGTAGGTTACATCTATTGACATCTATGATTGTGCATAGCGTGTGTGTGATCCCAATGACCTCAAATAGTTTCGAATTTTGTGAGCGTTTCAAATTAGAATGACCTCAAATAGTTTCGTGGTTCGCTAAACATAGGGCGTATATACGGATTGTGTGTAGCAGGTGTTTGTAAAGAATTGTTTAACAATAAGATGCAATTTAAGACACATAGGGTATATATTGTGTGATTTTTTTAGTCAATAATGAAATCTTGTCAAATCAAAGGTTAGCATTATGTTACAACTCTTTGATATAGTTCTAAAATGTTATAGCATAAATAACTGTGGTTAAATGGGCATATATACGTTGACTGTCTGTTCCAGACAACGTACAGGGAATGGGTATCCTCGATGTGTACGGAAAGCCCGCATGCGTATGCGTTCTAAGAATTCCAACAAGTGATATTCATGTTTTAGATTTTCGACTTTTGTCATCACATTTCATACAAAGAGTCATATTTTTTCAGATATCGTCAGATGTCGAAGTTTTGTGTCCGATTTTGAGCGTTTAGCAACAGTTTTGGTCGATTATTGCTGTATCTATGGCAACTAAAGAATTACTGCTAACAACTGTCCAAATGAAAACAGTTGCGTTTTTAAATGCGTGCTACCAAACGGTCGATAGTACACACTGATTTGGGAAAAATGCATTCGGTATTGTCCGCAGCAACCGGAAAACTCATTAAATACTACTCTATTCATAAAAAGACGTGAGCGATTGAGCCTGTCGTCGGGTTGTAATGTAGGGCTACATACTTTTACATACACAGTCGTATTTCGTTGACAGTTCAGCATAGCCCAAAGTCTTACCTTATCTTGCGTTCGTTAACACCAGGATTCCGAGATTACTTAACCCAAACAAAGTATCGAAATTCAACATACGTATTTCGAAATACAGCATTAACTACATGCAGTAAAACGTGTAGGCTACTTGTGAAACACTGTTTGGTATTTTATGCGTGACCATTTCACAGCGATTTAAGTTAGTTATGTATACTTTATCACTATAGGTATTTGTTTACATGTATTGGGCTACACGACGGATCGTCTTAGTTTGAACGCGTTCTATTTTTCCACACACAGCAACTTTTGACTATTGCCTGGAAAAAGACAAGCAACAGACATCTAAAGGAAGACACTTGACGCCAGCGCGAATCACCATCTCAGTCATTGTGCCCTGGTGATCTCTGGGCTTAGGGACATTAGAGAAATTGCAGAGGTGAAAATAGTTTGACTCGAATTGAAATAATATCTAGTAACTTAGGTAGCAATAATTAAACTTGAGTAGAAACTAAATCTACCGATTTGCGGTGGCAACGTCTTTGGGTCTTCTTTGCCTTTTAATGTAGTTTTCCTCATTCATTAGGCTAGACTTGGCGTGACACAGGCGAAATAGCATTAAGTACGTCGTAAACCCCCTCCATCAAACAATCTAAATGAGTAGCGCTTGGTCTGTCCAGAGCGGGCTGACTGTAACACATCCTACAAAAACCGCAAAACGAATCAGCACGAAACGTAATAGATATTAAGACATAACACGTAATCGCCCGAACTACCACTCCAAGTTAAACGTCCACGAATACCTACCCCTGAATGGCCCTGATCAGAAATACGCAAGATGTGAATAAATACACAAAGACTGTTACTGCATGCCATGTATTTCATTCTTCCCTAAACCACACGGTTATGTCGAAGGGCATCATTAGCTTTCACAAACTCGACTTTGTGAGACTTAAGCTACCCGGCGATTTACCGACGACTGAACACGTACGATTGAAATACTTGAAATAAATTGTTTCGGTTTTTTTCGCTACTTCTTATAGTCCGGCTTTAGCAAAATTTCTTGGAAATAGTTGGATCTGGTCACGTGTCAGAACGCCGTCTCGTTCAGTGTTAAAAAAGTCGAACACGATGGCGGATTGTCGAGAGAGATAATCCTTTCCGGCCATATGTGAAGTAGTCAATGATAAAATACTATTCAAACATTTACACATTTATTTTTATTATTAATTATTAAAATTTCGTTCTGCCGCGAACGATTGTTACAAATTGCGCTATTACAAATAGATTTGACATCCAGCAACGAATATTGTAATAAAAACGCAATTTGTTATAACGGTGTGTTCTTCCATATTATTCATTGATTTCGTCCCAGAAACATTAGACTTGAACACAAAACCAACCTTTGTCTTATTTCCCTCTATGAAATACTTCTGGCGAGTAAAAAAGGAATTTACAGCAATTGTTACAAATTGCGTTTTAATTACAAATTGGGTAACAAAACGTCAACGCTAATTATAATAACACAATTTGTAACAATTGTCGTAAAATCCGTTTGTATTCGCCTGAAGTATTTCATAGAGGGAAATAAGACGAATGTTGGTTTTGTGTACTAACCTTAAAATATAATAAAGTATTTTTTATGAATTACCTTGTTTTGACAATATCATTATGGGATTTCATGTTTTTATGGCAAATTGGCCCATTATAAACTACTGAACATTGTAGTGCTATGGCCTTTCTAACAGCAGGCTGCAATCACAACAAATAAAAATGCTACTGGATTCATATAACTTTAACGTAAACTAATACTATAGGATTAAAGAAATCCGATAGGATTCGTGAAGGATTCCTATAAGAATCTTAAGACTAATATATGGATGACAACTTCTTTTTTTTATTATGAGAACGACGACACCGTAATCAAGCGTAATGTTAGTACAAACACCGAATCGTCGTACTCATAATAAAAAAGAGGAAGTTTTCATCCATGTATTAGTCTTATGTTCTCCAATTTCTTCATGCCACTCGAGCAAGTTAAAATAATCTTATAGGACTCCCATAGAAAAAATCCTATAGGAATAGTTCCAAAATCTTATAGAATCCTTAAGGGTTTTCGCAAGGAACAGAAAGCTTCATTTTACTCAACGTTTTGACATTTTATTGTATCAAAAGTATGATAACAAGTGAGCAACAAACATGGGAATATACAGTAGTTACATAAGATGTCAGATGATACCAAATTCAATACAGCAGCAGCAGAACAAACAATTACGCAAGACATGAACGAATTCATGGGTCTAAAATGACAACATACTGAACAATTAAAGTTACTTGATGGCTTTGATCCCATGATTTAAACTAGGTTTTTGTCTACGAATATTCAGGGATTCCTTAAGTAGATATTGAAACCAATTGTTGGATTGATCAATGACCATGGTCTTAGCTAAATCAATATAAAAAAGACAGTAGATGGTTGTTGGTCATTTAGATTATGCTCTAAGTCCTGGAGGTGATTGAAGCTGTCACAGTGGGAGATATGGTTAAATATCTCACTGTGATGTTTAGCGTTACTGTGATAATTGTAGTCAGACGCCTATCAGATTTACCTATGTATTTAGCTGGGCAACCTGGACAACATTGGAATTCCCGGTACTATGCCACAAACAAAAATAGAAAGCCTCAGTGCACCCACGGGACTATCACTGACTGGTGATCTGGCCGAGAACTTGAAAACATTTCGACAGAGGTTTGACCTATATTTGGAGGCGTCCGGTGCAACAGAAAAGCCCGCGAAAAAACCGGCGTGCTTGCTGCTCCACGTGATGGGAGTAGATGCTCTCGAACTGTACCACAACTTCGTGTTTGAAAAGGAAGCAGATAAGTACAATCTTAGGTCCATACTCCATAAATTTGAAGAATAAATTTGAATTTGAAGCTTACCGAGAACAAACGAGATATATGAACGGCACAAATTCTTCACATGCGTTCCGTCAGCTGATGAAACTATTGATCAATATCTTAAAGAATTGAAAAGTAAATCGAAAACTTGTGGCTTTAATGACCTCACAGATTCACTAATTCGTGATAGAATAATATGTGGAATCCCAGGTGATAGTTTAAGAGAAAGACTGTTGGCCCTAGAAAAAAATGTGTCAATGTGTCCTGCTTCAGAAACTTCGAAAGAACTTCTTAAAGATATGTCGGCGTTGTCAAGCATTACTGCCAGTATGCAGAATGACAGGAGTGATGTTTCTGTGATCAGTAAATCAAAAAAGATATCCTGAAGAATAGACATTACTTCCCTTAGTTTAAAACAAATAAATATAGTTGTACCAGATGTGGAAGAAATCACGGAGAACAAAAATGTCCTGCAATTGGAAAAACGTGTAATAAATGTAAAAAACCCAGATCACTTTGCCCATATTTGCTTTATTGACAACAAGTCAAAGAAAATACACACGATTACGAAGAATTTTATGTTGATACAGTTAACACTGAAACTGGAAAAGCTGAATGGCATCAACCTATTTAGACAAATGGAAAGATCATTCACTACAAGATAGGCCCAAAGCTGACTTTAAGTTATTATCATCAAAACCTCGTCTTCACAAGGCAAATGTCTGTTTAACCTCATATAGTGGTGACATTATTCCAGTGGAAAGATCATGTTATCTAACAGTGAAACATAAGCAGAAAGATATTCAACTTCACTATTTTGTGGTTGAAAAGTCTTTTTGTCGAATTTTAGGAATGAAAGCCTGTGAAAAATTAGGCTTAGTGAAACGTGTGTCTGTATTAATTAATGGTGATGACACAGAAAGAAAAGAAGATCAAAAACAAAGCATTAACTTTAGAAATAAAAACCCAAAGCAAAGTGTTAATGGTACAAGCAAAACAAAATAATCAACGTTTAGACACTGTATTACTGGCTATCAGAAAGTCAATCTGGAAACTTAACAAAGATTAATTTGAGTTTTCAAAAACAGAAATCGAATTTATAGGAGATATTAGAAATGTCTGTGCCCCAGAGTTCAAGAAAGACATTCAACGATTTTTTTTTATTGTTATGGTAAACTATCATTTTAGGTATATCCCTGAACAGAAACAGAACCATTAAGGCAGTTACTAATAGAAAAGAACTGAATTTAGGTGGGAGAAACCAGAAGAAGATGCCTTTAAGAAAATGAAAGATTTATTATCATCAAACTAAGTTGTTAAATTTGTTTATGCTAATAACAAATTAAGATTTCTGCTGATGCTTTTAAGTCAGGCTTAGGTACAGTGTTAATGAAGAAACATGAGGATATTTGGTGTCCTATTGTATATGGATCAAGATCTTTACTTTGTCCTGAATGTAACTATGCACAGATTGAAAAGGAAACTCTCGGTTTAACTTTTGCTTGCGAGAGATTCCACCAATATATAAATATATGGTCAGAAGAGTTGCTCAAACGGATCACAAACCCCTAGAATCAATCTAAAAAACAAAAATTAAATGATTGTACAATCAGAATACAAAGGCTGTTGTTAAGGTTACAAAAGTACTCCTTTGAACTTATGTATGCTCCTGGAAAGCATATGCATACAGCAGATGCTTTATCTAGAGCATATGACATTATCCAGCATAGCACTTATATTAGTGGAGAAGCTGAAGTATTAGCTCACATTGATATGATAATAGAACACATTTCAGTGTCTGATCCAAAAGTGAACGAAAATAAACTAGAATCTACAAATTTAAGCAAAATTCGTACTAAAAGGAATTCTAAATTCAAAAACAGCATTTTCCAACAACATTATGGAATATTGGAATATAAGAGATGAACTTAGCCATGTAGATGGTTTAATCCTAAAGAGAACAAAAATATTAATTCCTATGTCAATGAGAAAGAAAATGTTGCACAAAATACATGCAGGGCACTTAGATATAGAAAAAATGTCAGCGTAGGGTAATTATCATATTACTTTATAGAGTTACTTCCCTTGAGTTAGCACTCTTTTTGTTCTGAAGACGAATAAAGGTCCTCTTACCATATCGTAGTCAAAATGTAAAGTCAAGTCGTTCGTGTCTCATGATTTATTTTAAACAAATAACAACACACTAACCCATGCTTATTTTCTGTTGCACGGTTTTGAACTTTGGTAATGCGCGTACTGCCTCGTGTGGGTTTTCTTACGGTATATAATGGTACCAGAAACAGAAATGGAAATGCCAAGAACATACACATTATTACAATCTACAAATTCTTTACGATTAAAATAATGCATGGATGGATGGAATCAGTTCACAGAAAACTAAATTTGTTAAAATCACAAAATTTAGACAAAATTAGGATATCCTCCACACCGTCATTAATCAAATTATCCACAATCTTTAGTTTTATTTCAGTTACAATAATATTGACCAAAACAGGCTCTAAGGAAGAGTCCACTGATACACCAATCTACCTGTGTTTATAGTTTATAGTTTGCGGAACGCGGTGTTTTCATACAGGCATCCTTTGTTAGTTTCTTTAGTGTGCTTCGTTTCAGTTGCGTTGATAGGACCTTCTGGTTGTAGTAGCGATCGAGAATGACACTGACCGTTTATTTAGTGGCAGTGAATACAGATTGGACATCAAACGGCACAAAGCTATATCCTTAGTTAATAACCCCCTCTGGGTCCTTCAAAGAGTGATCGATTTGCATTAACGGATTGCGAGGGGAAGCCAACAATTTTCCCATCTCATAATAGGCAGTTCCTGTGGTATCTGTAGTAAGACTTGTGAATTTTGGGTTGGCCGCGGGCACGAGCAGGTTTTGTAGCTGTTGGTCTCATGGATTGGAACTCTTCGTTAGTTATACTCGACGCTAAAAAAACATACACAGATACGTTTGAACGGTTTTTAGTGAGTCAAGATGGGATTCTTTGTCAGCTTTCGAAATATTTTTAGGTCAGAAAATAATTCCATCCTAGAGTTCCCATAATTATTCCATTTTATCTGTTTAAGATAATGGCACAGAATTTCTTCATAGTTTGAATTTCTTTGAGCCCTTAATCTTCCATTCGAATTTGCCTGACAACAAAATCGAGGAATTCATTGCCACGGCTCTTTTGATCTGTTCTTTCATAAGGAAATTAGATTGGAGTACACCTTTATGTTGTAATTGATCCCAGATGCATTCGACAATAATAATCATGTCAGATTCATTGGGTTTTGTATCAACTCCAAACTTATGCCCATAGTTCAGAGTCTGCATAGGTTCATGAGTTAAGGTCTCCCCCGTTAGGTTGGTGACCTCGATGTTTGTGTTAGATGAACTACCTGATATATAGAGATTATTATGACAGTGCGGGATACGCGACTATGTATCAGCTCTCGTTGTCTGAGGTCGGAATGCAGTATCAAT
>JAVFBZ010189378.1:0-14675 GCA_032466195.1 Katharina tunicata
ACAAAACACCCCCCCCCCCCCCCCCCCCCCCCAAAAATAATACCAGCTTCTCTGCTTGAGATTCTTAATGGAACTTAGAATCCCTAATTGTTAACTCTTTAGCTCTTTGATTACTTCAACAGGAAACCAATGGCTTATGACTTTAATTGGTGCTATGGCTTGTTAATCGGAGCTTGAGAGTTTTTTTTCAGTAATTTATTATAGTTAACAAATAAATTAAAAGAGAAGAATCCATTGAAGTGAAATACAAATGAGTATGATGTTACATGTACGTAAGTAAAAACATTAATGACGTGTTTTTAAATTACTTTTATTGATAGCTTTATCAAATACCCAATACAATTTCCCTTTTAATGTACTATTTTGGATACAGAATCTCCGATACCAGCCCCAACACAGACTGATGCGACGACGACCCGCAATGGCACGATAAAGAAACGAAATGGTCGAAAACAGCGAGAGATCCGGGTGTTTGTATCTAGCACGTTTAAGGACATGATGAAGGAAAGGGAAGAGCTAATAAAGAAAACATTCAAAGAGGTATGGTTTCAAGTCTGATTTCTGCAGATTTCATTTTTGTTTCTGATTATTTTAAATCAATATAGGCCTAAGTATAATTTTATTTTTTAGTTGATAAAAATAAAACACATTTCAGATGGGTCATTATATATGGGAAACAGAATGCCTGTGGTTTTCCATGAATTCCTAACAGGTGATTGTAGTCAAATGTATTTAGTTGTCTTATATTCTGTGTATTGTGACTAATGGTGATGAACAAGTGGTGAGATAGAGCCTGATTGTCCAGTTTGAAACCAATATGAAATGGGATGGAAGTTCATGTGTGTCATTCTTATCACTTAGGGATTCTTATCGCTTAGGATGGTTTCCTTCACCCATTTGGCTGGCATGCCATCATATGAGTGAAATAACCTTAAGTACTTGTACGTCATATAACCCCAATAAAAAAACAATACAGGTCGACAAAATATCTTCTGGTTTCATCACAACTGTATTCTTTCTGATTTTAGTAGAGCCACTTTCATGTATTTTCTGAACTCAGATGAACAATTTTATATCTTCTGATTTCAGCTAAACAATGTGTTGTCTGAACTATCTTCTGGTTCCAGATGAACAATTTATATATATCTTTTGATTTCAGCTGAAGTTGTATATGTATCTTTTTATCTCAGTTTAACAACAAACATTTTCTGATTTCAACTGAACAATTTGTTCTGATCAAGTGTTCAATATATCTTCTGATTTGAGATGAACAATTATGTATCTTTTGACTTTGGCTGAAAATTTTATATCTTCTGATTTGAGATGAACAATTATATATATTTTGACTTTGGCTGAACATTTTATATCTTCTGATTTCAGCTGAACAATTATATTTTATTTTGGCTGAACATTGTATATTTTCTGATTTTAGCTGAACAATTATATATCTCTTTTGACTTTGGCTGAACATTTTATATCTTCTGATTTCAGCTGAAAATTATATTTTATTTTGGCTGAACATTGTATATTTTCTGATTTTAGCTGAACAATTATATATCTCTTTTGATTTTGGCTGCACATTTTATATCTTCTGATTTCAGCTGAACAATATATGTTCTGAACGAGGTGTGTTCTTCACCTATGTTGATCTCAGGTGGGGCATTACGTCAGAACAAACCACTGACGGACAAACTATTGCTATCTGTCTCCAAGAGGTAATAGGTTTTGCTTTGTTGGTAAATGGAAAAAATGAAATTTTTTTAGTTGTTGACTCAAATCTTGTTGACGGGTAGTTGGGTGGGAGCCTCCTGTGCCCTGGTACTCTCTGAGCTAAGGCACATGATGCCGATTTCGGCGATTTGTTGTTGTGTCCTCTTTTGGTAATATTATGTAAATGTTTTGTCCTGTCTTGTATGTTGCCAGCATCGTTTAAGGTGGTCTCCTTCACTGATTGGGCTGGCACGTCGTCATACATTATAAGTGAAATAATCTTGAGTACGGCGTAAAACCCCAATCAAACAAACAAACAAATTTTGTTCTTCTTCGCATTGTGTTAAAAATTAAAATAAAACAAATTTGCTTAAACAGTCTTATAGTTACTGTACCATTTTTGTATCCTAATATAATGTTATTGATATCATCTGCATGCCACAAATGTAGTTTCATCATATTGTAATTTTTGTCGAACTTAAATTTAAAAAAAAATTAAAATGTTATTTTAAGTTCCAAACATGTAGGCAGATTAACCTGATTGTTAAAACCATTGAAATAAAACGTTATGGAAAAAGCATATGCAATATCACTATTTTGGTTATTTTAAAGACAAATCTCTTTTATCTAACAAATACTAGTCCTGAAATTGTCAGGCCAATTGGGCAACAGAAACACCCAACACAGAAAAAGCTGTTATTGCTTACATCCATTATATCTTCTTGTAGATTGAGAGATGTCATCCCTACTTTATTTGCATGCTTGGAGAGAGATTTGGCTGGTCACAGACGGAGGAGTCACCAGATCCGCTCCTTGACAACAGCTTTAGTTACGCTATTGAAAACTTTCCATCATTGTCCTGGATTGATAAATATCGTTATAACACGAGTGTTACACAGGTACTGATAATTACTCCTCTAAATTTATAAGGTCTTCTAATTTTTCTGGTTTGGGCTCGATTTTTGTCTGGCTATAAAGTATGTTTTGGTAACCCTTGCTTCGAAAGATTCCTACTCTAAATCCTCAACAAATTCATCGCCTCTACCAACCAACAAAGCTGCATGTTATGCAAAGGCTAACGGTTGAGAACCACAATCTTGACATATTAATGAGGTTCAGATTTCAAACTACCAGAAAAATACAAGTTTTAGTTCCAAACTCACATTTATTACTTCAATAAATTACATGAAACTTGAGGTTGAATTTGTTGAGTGCTGTTGTCCATGCATGACCTAATGGTGTGTTCAAGTTGTGGATTTGATTCAGTGTTCTTGTCCAGGCCTCCATGCCACATGTGATATGTTTTTTTTTTACCTAGTCACCAAGATCTTTCCAATGCATTATTGCTTGGTTAAATGCGGGTGGACGGCTGGGGAGCGTGCAGGTTTTCTCTTAGCTACGGGACACAGGATGATGATTTTTGATGGTGTCCTGTTAATGTTATGTAAATGTTTTGACTTGCATGTTGCCGGCGTCGTTTACGGTGGTTACCTTCACTGATTGGGCTGGCACGCTGTCATATAAGTGAAAAAAACTTAAGCAGGGTGTAAACCTCAATCAATATTAAAATGTGATAATCAAATCAACTTGCTTTTTATCAATGTCAATTGGCGTTTAACGCCGCACTGCACTCATGGTACACGTAGTCACTGATGTAACCACTTTGCGTGGCCTGTGTTATGGTGGAAAACCTGGAAGATATCTAATAAAAAAGCCCCAGCAATATCAACAGCCACCAGTTACTTCCACACCTAAAAGGTAAAAAAAGAGGAATTAAGGAGAGACTACTCTGCAGGATTTGCCCAATTTGGCTGAATGCAAGCATGAAGATTTTCTTGTTCTTTGGAATTGTTTCATACAGTTTTGTTTAAAATCTAATTTGTGTACAGCATGTATAAAATAACACTAACAACAACAACTGGAAGAAGCCTTTGTCAAACATAAAGCACAATATGTATGTTTATTTGACAGTTGGAGGTGATACATGGTACATTGAACCGACTGGAGAAAGCTAAAGACAGGAGTTATTTCTACCTGAGGAAGCCCGTAAAGAGTGAAGTATTTGGCATACCTGAAGACAAAGTCGAGGTAATGCCGACTTTTAGAATCTCTTCTTTCATATCCTGTTTTTTGGATGCTATGTGAAATAAAAATATACAAACATAGAAGATAATGTCAGCAGCTCAAAGCTCGTATTCATATTTGTTTCAAAAATTGACATAAACTAAATATTTATGTTCATGACATTGAAGTCATATAAAATAAATTGCCAGGTATGTTCAGGTCTGTGCTGCCTCGATTAAACGCACAGCTGTGTGCAGGTTTTTTTTTTCCTAAAGTCCCTCAGGGCTAAATTGCAATTGGAAGCTGCTTTGTTTGTGGTGTGTGGCAATATCATTTTTCGCAATTCCCTTATTGTGTCTTGTTATGTGTCTTGTTACCGTTTGTTATAAGCAGATGGTTTCCTAGATTCTTCATGGTTTAACGGGATCGTCCCATGCCCTGGTGCTTGTTGTGATTTCCTGTTTTTTGTCTTCTTAATGTAACTACCCTAATCCTTCAACTTTTTCACCCCCTGAGACTGTTGCAACAATAAGACTTTCAGTCAGTCTAACTTGTTAAATCTCAGGCATGGAGGCTAATAAATAAGTTATACAGTAGGCTATAATAACAAATGAATTATTTATAATTGGATTACGCCCTTTCCCAAATTTGCTTGTGGTCTAATTCCATGTTACCTATTCCACTAAACACACTTCAGAGGGGGTGAAATGGTTGAAGAATTAGGGTAAGTATGACACAACCCCAAACTAACAAACAAACAAACAATATTTCTGACGTCATGCAAGTCAGGTACATTTACGACGTCATGCAAGTCAGTGTGACATTAAACAGCAGGTATATAGATTCCTTGTCAGTCTCTCTACCTTGATTAAACCAAAAATGTGTATGATTTCAGCATTACCATTCTGAGAGTGACTGGCACCATGATAAGGTGTATGAACTGAGACAAACTATAATTGACAACAAACTCCAAACCAGGGATTATGAGCGGCCAGAAGACGTCTGTGCACTAATCAAGCAGGTAAAATCTTTACTTTCCAAATTCTCAAAGGTCCAAATTCTCAAAGTGTGTTGCCTGCATTATATAGGGTTTTCTTCACCTATTGGACTGGCACATTGTCGTATGAGTGAAATAATCTTAAGTATGTTGTAAAACCCCAATAAAACAAACATTAATAACTGGGACCTTCCATGACGAACCTTGTAAGTAATGACTAGGCATTTTGAATAGAGCTGCCATTTTATTTCTTCATTTTGTTTGCTGTTACCTGCTTTATGCCAATTGTTATTGGCGTGGAATGCATGTGATGTCTTATAGGATACGTTTATCTACATGCGATACAAGTATGGCCTGCAGCTGTAACTGTACTGCTAATGGGCTAAAAAATGGACTGTCATTACATTAAAGCCGATAATCGGAGGGGACAGATTAAGGTACCGTAGATAGGCGACACATATAGGGATTAAGCCCTTTATCACATATCCAATTTGGCGTTTCTTTTGTGGATTTTCTACTGTTTAAATGCTATAATCTCTTTTGTGTTGAAAACTTAGTAGGGTTCCGAAACTGTGACGTGTGTGTTGTATCTTTTCAATTTTGGGTTAAATGCCATTACATTGTTTCATTGAAGATCTTTGGATTGTTAATTTCATTATCGTATGAATTAAAATATCTGGATATATTTAACAATAATTTTTCTATTTGTTTAAGGATTTGGTAAAGTGTATCGACACAGATTTTCCTAAAGGCTCAGAACTGACACCATTAGAGAGAGAGAGGGAAGCACATTCTGCATTTGGAGATGTGCGGCAGCGAGTCTACATTGGTCGACCAGAATATTTTGATAAGATTGAACAACACTTCTCCAGTCATAAAAGCCACCCATTAGTCGTTCTGGGAGAATCAGGTACTTGGGTCTAATCAGGAAATTCTCGTAATTTTACCTGTACGGAAATTGTTGGGAGTAGGGAAATGGGGCTGGCACTCGAAATCGATCTTGGAGATTAATGTAAATGGGTCTGCTGAGAAAACTTTGAATTCCCCATATTTGGATTTCGGTTAATTATGAAAAAATCAGGTTATGGGATTCCAGGAAAACGTATATACACTGTACTTTATAGTTAGCCAGGGAAATTATTCGGGGGAAATCCTACTGGTAATATATTTTTGTTGCTAATCCAATATTTTCCTGGTCTTACCATAACAAAATGTTAAACCCAAAGTGAAAATGCTTTAATTTACAAGGTTTTTTGGGCAGTTACTGAGACAACGGCAGTATTGTAGTTTATATCAAATGGATTGATTAATGTGTGATTTTTGTTTGGACAGGATCCGGGAAGTCATCACTGATTGCTAATTGGGCCAAAAAAATGGAAGATAAGCACCCAGATATCTTTGTCTTTATGCATTTCATTGGAAGCTCAGCCGAGAGTGCTTCCTATCTTAAACTCATCAGGAGGTGGGTACACTATCATAGAATTCCATTAACCATCCATCTTAGATTGGATGATCTCACATACTATAGAAATGTTTCTGTATATTAATTATAATGTCTATTATTGATTAAGTCAGTTATTACTGATTTATTCTGTATTACATGCTAATCATGAGCTCCTGCTCATTTCTCGACCGTAAGAACTGAAATAAAGTATATTCTGGCTGGTGAGATTATTAGGTGATGTGATAGCAGTCCAAAAACTTTGATTTCCAAAATATATTCAAATGTCATGGTAAGTTCAGTAAAACTTATCAAACTCTTTAGATTATTGAGAAGAGTAAAGTTACGACTCCAACAAAAGATTCTTGATAATGGTTTTAAAATAAACCGAAATATTGAAACACCATGTATTTATATGTATCTTTGGTTGGAGTCGTAACTTTACTCTACTTTGTTAAACTCATCAGTGGAAATAATACTCTTTAGATTATTCTTTCCAAATCTGTGAACTCTTACAATTTAATTCCTCATTCCCAGGCTGTTTGAAGAATTGAAGGACTTCTTTGAGTTAGATATGGTGATTCCCTCAGCGGACATGAACCTGATCAGAGACCTACCCAAGTGGTTGTCAGTGGCTGGAGGTAAAGCTAAGTGTGTCATTGTACTGGATGCTCTCAATCAGCTGGACGATGGAACAGGTGAAGAAGGTAAGAAAAGTTTCTTCAACTAGCCTCCAAGCATATCTACTCATCAGTTGTTTATCATAATGCATTGTGGGTGAAACCAGGGGCCGATCGAGAAAACATGGCGGTTTTCAGACTGATTTTACACAACGGGTCGCAGTGGGCATTTTGAGGAACCGGTTATAACCTGGACTTACGTAAACAAAACAAAACTTAAACAAAGGTTTATGCAGTTGAGCCCAGATTACACGTAAACAAAAAAAACTTAAACTAAGGTTTATGCAGTTGAGCCTAGATTACGTCCATAGTGCATGCGGTAAACATCTGCTGACGTAGTTATGGGTGAACCCTATTAAGCAGATATTGAACTTTATTCATATAATACTTGACAAAGGCATTAGTAACTGTGTTGAAACGTTGTGTGAAATAATAAAGAAGACGTTAGAATCTGTCTTCTAATAATGTTTATTTATATTGACTCTTTACAAATGGCAGGTGGTTGATTGGGAGCTTCCCAGTTGCTCTGTAGGGGTATCAGGTAGCTGATTTGTTATTGGTGTCTTAGTTGTCCTCTCCTGGGTGCTAACACGTTACAGTGTGTTGCGGTGTCTTGCTTCACCCATTGGGCTGGCACGCTGTCGTTTTTGAGTGAAATTACCCTTAAATACGGTGTAAAACCCCAATCAAACAAACAAATTTACATCTGAGTAGAGTAGTGAACTCTATGTTAACTGCCCAGTCAATATCTTCAACTCTTATACACAGTGTCCTCCTCGATATCCCAGCAACCCGAAAGTACCAACCACTGATACCTGATGGAAAACCTGGGTACATGTTTGCTGACACGCAAAAGTGTGAAAAAGCATTCAGAATAGGAGCGTACTAAACCATGTATACACCAATGGAAACCTAAATGACTTTACTACTGAATATACTGTACCATAAAGAAGATAATTATACTATTCATTAATTATATCATATTTTCTGATCACTCATTGGTTGAAATGTATCACGTGGTCAATCTGTAACCTACATGTATGATATTGACTCGAGGTCAATAAATTTTGGCTGTAACACTACTAAGTAAATTTCAACCAATCACCTCAGGCAAATCTGTGTCTGTTCAGAGTAGAGTTTGTCAAAGAAGTTGTCTGCTTCAACCTCAGCAGGGAAAATATAGAGATTTGGATCTGACTAATCAGACATAAGGTGCTTAGTTAATGATATTCATGTACATATATAGTCCTATAATAGAACAATGTAGACTTTTTGATTCGGTTTATACAGAGTGACACACAGTTATCGTATAGACACATACAGACTTCCAGTAAATTGTTTCTATTTGTTAACACAGGTGGAGAGCACGACTTACTGTGGATACCATCTACCCTACCTCAAAACGTCTACACGCTATTGTCCACATTACCTGGAAGAGTAAGTACACTGATTTTCATTGTGCACAGTGGCCAAGTTGGGGCTCAGTATACTGTTTTCAATATGCACAGGGGTTAAGCAAGGGCTACATTTAAATACACTGCTTTTCAATGTGCACATTGTCTACCCCGCGGCTCAGTGCACTTTTTGCAATATACATGGGGGTTAAGCCAGTGTTCAGTACACTTTTTATACGCCCACACATTAATGTGGGCAAATATAGCCGTCACCCCTGTCCGTTTACAATTGTTGTGGATGTAATATAGAGCAGGATTCTATAGCGATGTTGAATGAAACTTGCTATGGTTGTGTATAGCTGCATAAGTAAGAAGCCTATCGAAATTCAGAGTTTTCTGTATTTACTGAGTTATTGCCCTTGACTTCGAAACCTTGTGGACACTGTACAGAGCATAGTTCCTTATGGAATTGAATGAAACTTGCTATGGTTGTGTACATCAGCATAAGGAAGAATTCTATTGAAATTCATTGCTTTCCGTATTTACTGAGTTATTGCCCTTGATTTCGAAACCTTGTGGACACTGTACAAGCAAGAACTGAGAACTTCATTTACTTCAATCAGGTACTAATTGGTGCCTTTTGCGATTTTTACGTTTCAACAGTGCATTCCTAATTTGCATATTGCAATCTTATAGGCCAAAGGTTAATATGTTCCATACTTTAGTTTCTGGAAACTTCTTTACATGATTGTTACAATTGACATAAGGATGTGTCGCGACTATCAACGCAAGGTCAAATATCTAAAAAAATTAGACTGTTGTTCGTACATATCTGTTCTGGGCTATATCTTCTCAACTTCTTTGTGCATTTTCATCATACTTTACATGATTGTTACTCATGACATCGCGACCAACACTTAAGATCGTGTCCCTATTAGGTCAAGGTCATATATGTCTAGTAAATTTTTTTTTACTGCTTTCTCTCAACTAGTGTGAATCAGTTTTATGAATAGGAAAGTGTTTGAATTTCACGAAATTATGATAAAGCTTTATACTGAAATTCTGCAGTATAGCCTCTTTCAATAAACTGATATATATTATTGAAGTCCCTCCAGTGAGAATGTCACTATTCTAAAAATAGAATCATTTAGATGCTTATCATGTTTACTAACTAACAAATGGGTATCTTGGGTTGTAATAAAAGCTAAAATTCCAAAAGTATCAAGATTTTATAGGACTTTGGATCAAGCTCAATTGTGTTTTATTTTCATTGTATGTACTTTTGATAGTTGAATGTTGATTGTTGTTTTTCCAAACAACAACTAAAAATAGTCTCATTTAAAAAAAAAAAATTGTAAGCGATCCTCATATAATTTACCATTAAATTATTCTCTAAAGCTATTTCATGTAGGGTACTGTGATATATTATGATTTATCGATTATTGCTGTTGCCTGAAAATGAACACCCTAGTTCCTAAAATATATCATTTTACGATTGCCATTGGTGACATGGGCGTATTACTATCGTCATCGCTATTTTTTTCAATATTGCACAGCGGTTAAGCTTATATTGTGTGGATTGCTGAGCCCCGTCATTGTACCTTATACAAGTTATTGGTTGAGCACAATTTAAATACCGGTACACCGTACTATATGTTTATGCATGCATTTAGTTTAAAAATTGTTATGGTTGTTTTTAATTTACAGACATATGAGGCAGTGAAAGCAGCTGGGTGGCCAACATTTAAAGTCAATCCTCTTAACCCCACAGAAAAGGAGGAGATCATTACAGAATATATGTCGAACATTTATCGGAAAACTCTTAACTCTGAACAGAAAGACCTGATTGTGAACACGCCACAAACAAGCAATCCGCTTTACCTACGAGTTCTATTAGATGAGGTTTGTTAATCATTATATTCTTTTACATTTCCAATTAGCCAGCCTTGTCTGTAGAGAGTTCCTTCACCGATTGTACTGGCAACCCATCATATAAGTGATAGACATGTTACCTTGTATATAGAAATATCTAAAATGGTGACTTCAATATTCGGAGTTACTTTCATTTTATTTTATGTAACCTTGAGTATGGCGTAAAACCCCAAGTTTGCTTGAAATAAAAGTCAATAATATATTTATGTTTATAGAATAGCCAGCTATCCAAAAATGTAAATTTAAAATGTTTAATTTATTATTTTATACCATAGCAAACTGTGCACAAACTAATTAAAGGTTTCAGACGCTAGTTGTGAAACGCTAAGGCTTTGACAATTTCAATCAGATCATGCAGTACTAAACTTTCAAGTTGCTCGGTTGTCATTTCTGGTCCATGCATACATATTTAATATACCTGAGGTTAAATGCTGGTGGTTGGGTGGTAGCCTCCTGTGCTCTGGTGCTCTCTGAGCTATTAAAGGGGCACCAGGAGCCGATTTCTTATGGTGTTGTGTTTTTGTGTCCTGTGAATGTATTGGGGTAAATCCTGTGTTGCCAGCGTTGTTTTGGATAGAATAATTCCTTCACTTATTGGGTTGACAGGTTGTCATATTAGTAAAATGGACTTAAGTACGGCGTTAAACCCCAATCAGAGGTTAAACAAGATCTCTGGCATTTTGGCATATTCTATTAATATATGTATAAACAGACTTTGTTCGTTATCGAAATTAAAGAACCCAAAGTGGTTCTTATTAGGGCCATTTATAATATTATCTGTTTTTGTTGTAACGTGACCGACTCTAAAGTTTTCTGTGTCAATTTTTTTTATAACCGTCGTTATTTTTTTTTTCCCTGAAGAAATACATGTATCTATTTATTTACTGATACGGAACTACATGCAAGTGTAAGTTCATAATTTGTGTCCTTCAACTACTTCAGTTCCTCAGCAATTTTGAAATACTACAAAGTTTTGTGGACCGTAATTTGAGTTCTGGTAGAGATTTCTTTTTGTGAAATATATGTGATGTTTAGGTGAGTAATAAAAATAAAGAAAAGAAAGAAAGCCTACTGACCCAAATATTTTAAGACATGTTGCAGCAAACTTTTTTTTATGAATGGCAAAGTTGAAGAAATAAACAATCGATTAACATTGTTTCCAGGTGAGAATGTACGGTTCGTTTGGGACGCTCACTAACAAGATCAAGTATTACCTGTCAGCCTCCAGCCCAGCTAATCTCTTCTTACTAATCCTCCAAAGGTTAGAGGATGATTTTGAGAAAACCAGGGAAAATCCAAGGTATTTTTTACAAACATTGTCCATCATTTAATAGTCTCCTATTATACTCACATTGCATGAAATTGTAGACATACAAATGTAAATAAATATATTAAATGTCTGTTAACCTCTAAACTATACCTCTTTTTGTTTTTCCTCTCGAAAGTGTTTTCATTACCTTTTCATAATGATTGTCATTTAATAAATTAATTAATTGATTAATGACCATGTTGTAATATGGTAAAATTGAAGTTGTGTTTGTGAGCTGTACCATAACACTATAACAATATTTTGTGTTTTTTTTTTTGTTGTGACGTCTGATATTTAAAGCTAACTCAGTAACATAATTTCATGGAAGTAACCAAAATAATTAATGAAAAACATAACAAATCTAACTGCTGACCAATGAATTGATTTCCCACGGTTCACTCTAGCAAAAGTCTAAATGTTTGACAGTAACCTAATGTTAACCACAAAAAAGGTGAGAAATTTATAATGTTTCCTTTTCACTGTTCATAATTTGGCCTTGAATGCTTATTCCAAAGATCATTGTCGAGTAAATATTTCCTTTCTACCTACTATGGTATTTGAAGGAGTTGTTGGTAGGAGCTTAATCCTTGTGCCTTGGTTTTCTCTGAGCTGTGGGTACCAGTCAAGGTACCAGTATGCTGGTTATCTGTGCCTTGCTGCAACAGAATATCCTGTGTGGTGTTTCCATCAGCGGTCTGATGTTCCACACAGTCTGTTGTCATACAGGTAGGCATAGAGGAAGTTGTTGTTGGCTGCAGGGATAATGGGGTGGTTTTTATAAGGCTTCTTTTCCAGGTTTATACCACCAAACACTGGCTATGCCCCGTCATACATGTACAAGAGATATGCAAAGCTAGCAGGGTGTTTTTTTTGCGAGGTTTCTTCTCTGGACTCCACCATACACCGGCAACGCAAAGTCATCATATAGGTGAAATACTCTTTAGTACGACTTTAATCACCAATCAAATAAATAAAAATAAATAAATGATGTCATTTATTATTTCTTTCTTGATAGTTTATTTTCTCAGTGTTTGTCTCATTTACTCCTCTGTGTATCCTGTCTGTTCTGGTCATTGTTTAACATGTACTTACCATTATTTGTTATTAACCATTCATTTTAACACACAGATAACTTAGTTGTTAAAACAAAAGATGTTTTAACGTAAAATTTATTTCTTCAACTTCTGACAAATTAGCCTATGTCAACACAACTGTAGTCTGTGTGATTGCATTTTGGACTAATTAGCCTATGTAAATACAACTGTAGTCCAAGAAGCAGATTTGTTCTGTCGGGTGTCATGTATTAGTTCTGTTGCCTATCCCATTGTTGTTGTCTGATCATTTTTCATTAATAATGTCCTTCTAATTTTTTAAATAATCCTGTTAAATGTCCATTTAATAATGGTCCTTTCTTGTCTTTGCTAAAGCATAAATTATATTATTATTCAAATATTCAAATAATAATATGAATTTAAAATGTGGAAGATTGTGAACTGGTTTGCTTTGTCATATTTCAGACCGGGCTTGGTAAGGGAGACAACCACAGCCATCTGGTGTTCTAATCGTGGCATGTCAGAAAGTGAACTCATTGACCTCTTACAGGTAATAAGTAGAAAATAACATGTGACATTTCATTGAAGAGATGGAGCAAATATTTGCAGAGAACTGTATTTGATGGGCATACTCTGAAACTAAGAACAACTTTCGACTAGATTTTTTGATTTTACGCGTGTATTTATACCCATAATTATATTGTTTGTCCCAATGTCAGCTAGCGAAGACTGGGCTATTTTGAATATCGGTGGTGACATCAAAATAGCTCGTTCTCTATCATGCTGACTTTGGTACCAAAAAAAAACAGGCTAGACATGTACATATATCTTTTAGAATAACACAGGAACATTTTTGAAACAGTGGACATTTAGATTTTTTAGCCATTCTGGTCTAATAATTACAAAGATACGGTGTGGTGAGCTCTTCTGAGGCTGATTGTGCAATTCCTCAGAGAGACCTTTAACTTTTGGCCTTGAGGTAAAATAGATTTGAGTGCTTTGTTAGTTCTGAGCAGATATATTAATCCCTACTATAATAACATTAGGGGCCGCTCCGTGGTTGAGCTTTGGACTTCTGAGTCCTCTTCATTGTAAACGGAATAGGTTTGATTCCCCCTCTAGACCTTAGTTATATATGGGATTTTTTTTGGTTGCTGGGCAGTTTGCGGGGTGGTTTTTGCAAGGTTTCTTTCCAGTTTTCCACCATACACCGGCAATGCAAAGTCGTCAAATAGGTGAACTATTCTTGAGTATGAAGATAAACACCAATCTTTAACCTTTATATCTTGTCTGTAGATCAACTCAATGACCTGGTCCCCATTTTATCTGTCCTTGGTCGAGAGCCTTGTGAACAGAAATGGAATCCTGAATTTCTTCCACGATCACCTGAGACAAGCCGTTGAGAAGCGATACTTGGTGACGCCCGAGGAGAAAAGGGAGGGGTACCTACACCTGGCAGACTATTTCACACAAATGCCTCTGACTGACAGAAAGGTTTGGCAAGATTATATCATAATATTTTTTGAATGTAAAGAGCACAATTAGTTTTTTTCATTTTATTTTAAGAGGGGTGAGGATGGAATTTTTGTTATTGTCCCAAAGGTGTTACACATCAGCATATTCTCAGCCCAAGTGGATTAACAAGTTTATTAACAACCAAACACGTTCTTTTGTATGGGCATACTGGCAGTTGTTCCTACCTTTTTGAAGGTATCGTATTCATTTTGAAAAAAAAAACAACCTTGGAGCAGCAATTTGATTTAGATGCTCTTGCCATAAGAGTAGTTTATATGGAAAATAAGGGTGTGATTTTGATCCCTGATTGAGACCTGGACATTTCGTTTTTACAGTTTAATATAAACGTAATAAAGTGTTTCTCAAAAGTTTTCATTGGCACATGTTACCAAACTAAAGGTAGCCAATACCTAGTTCTTAGGCCTCTTTAGTGATAGTATTGAACAGTGGCAGACTACCCATGTACATGGACAATTCCCACTGGGTCAGATGTTATTATGCCCTCCCTCTAGTAAGAGGGGGGGCATATAGGTTTTACTTTTTCTGTCCGTGTGTCCGTATGTCCGGTAAGCTTGTCCGGG
>JAVFBZ010189400.1:0-14674 GCA_032466195.1 Katharina tunicata
AATTTACAATTTTTCTTGTTAACAATGTAAACACCAACACGGTCACACCTCTTCATATTCTATGATATATATATATATATATTTTTTTTTATATATATATATAAATGCACACTACTACAAGTAATGTGATTCTTTCCAATGATTTAAACAAGGTTATTAACAGCCAAAGAATAAGCCTACATTTTTTCGCTTCTGTTCTCCTTCTTGTTATACTTAAAGGGTTGCACTAGTCATGAAGTCCTAAGGCTTTTGAATGTTCAATCACATCGGCACAAAACTTGGCACGATTGCTATGTGCATATTGACGTCATGATTTTAAAATGATGTCACTAATTTCGATTTATCTTCCGTAAGCTTAGAATCCCCATTCTTAAAAGTATATTTGTACTTAGCATCAATCAGACACATACTGACATGAGAATCTTATGTACCTAATGGTTATTTAGGGTTAAAAATGTGTCAATACTTTTATAAGTTGACCTGAATCCACAAGCATGAACTATACCTATTTTCTAGGAGCTGCAATATAACTTCATTTCAACCCATTGATTCCAAAATCAACATATTAAAACAATAGCAAAATATTTACTTTTTCATGCGATAGTTACAGTACCATCAACAACTTAGTTAAAAATGTGTCAATACTTTTATAAGTTGACCTGAATCCACAAGCAGGAACGTTACCTATTTTCTACGAGCTGCAATATTACTTCACTTCAACCCTTTGATTCCAAAATCAACATATTAAAACAATAGCAAATTATTTACTTTTTTGTGTGATGGTTACAGTAACATCAACAACTTAGGTAAAACTGATGAAAAGGAACCCTAGCTCACACAGAAAGGGTAGTTTTCGTGTCAATTTGGTTCTGGGAAACAAATCGGCGCCAAACGTTTTTAGGTCAAAAATTAATGTCCATAATTTTTTTTTTTTTGTAAATCTGTGTCAGAGTCTAGCAAAATTTATGAAAAATGTTTGTTATTCTTACAGTGGCTCTATATATTTTATTATTTTACTGAAACTGTATGTTTTGTCAATGCAAAGTACCAGTTAAACAAGAGATGTTTGGGTCTGATGAATATGAGACAGGCACCTGACTTTTTTTTTCTAGACTCCCCTGACTGCAGTTGTTTGAAAATATTACAAACCTACATTATAAAAAGCAATGTTTTCAATTTTGTTTTACATACAATTGAATTATTAAGTCAGTTATATTGTTTTAAATAATTATTGTCAGATTTACTGTACATGTCCCACAAAGATTCCTTACACTGGGCAAATAATCATAACAGCTGGGTGCCTTTAGTTTTATCAGTTCAGTTTCATGGATAACTTTGCTGTTTAAGAAACAAGCAAACATTATGATACCAATACCACCATACACATTTAAAAAAACACCCAAAACAGATAAACTCATCATTTCAACAACTGAATTTAAACACAATTAGATCATTAATAACCAAAAATGTTATATTTCGGTTCCAGATTTCCAGATTTTTAGCAGTTACTTGTTGACTATAAGCACCAACTGCCAAATCTTTTTTAACTAATGGATTATAGGTAACTCAGGTAAGTATAGAGCTTACATGCATTAATAAACAAATTTCTTTTTCTAAATCATAACTGTTTACTTAAAGACTTTTTCTTCTTCAATTATTCTTTTCCAAATTGCTGGTACGGTACATGTAGGAGCTGAGACTGTGAAAACTATAGTCTATAGAAGACTTCAAGAGCATGTTGTATTAACAGTTTGTGGTTTGTCATTTGAGTGTAAAAGTAATTGTTACCCATTATGGGGTGAGATTCATTGTTTATAAATGTACGTCCAGTCCACAGGCTGCATTCTGACCGCGTGGCCCTCATTTCCAAAACAGTAGTTACTAAGGACAGGGAGCCTGAGTAAACAACGACCCAAATCTGGCACTCGCCTTCCCTGACAGATAATTGAAAGGCATTTTGACAGATCCAAGTGGGGCCACTGGCTGAAAAACAAAGTCATGACATGCAGGAGGCAGGTCTAGCGACATGTTTCCCAAAGTACCCAGTTAGTGATATACACAGAGCCATCTGGTGGCGATTTGCTGCCATGGTTTGTGTTACAGTCGCAGCAGAAAGTTCCCACGCCTCTAAATTTCACACTCCAGATTTACTATATTTACTACAAAGTTTCGGCTGGCCTGCTTTCGCTAACCAATCTATAGCCGTCTTTCCACAAGGACAATTTCTAAACTTCTCCAAACCACCCTTATCCTTCTGGATGCATCTGTACCCAAAAAAAATTTCTTATACTTTCCCACCGATTTTCCCAGCGCCTCTTAACCCAGAGATATTTGTCCAACCAGCTGGCACTAGTCAGCCACTGCTTCTCTTTACGTCTGCTCTTCCCATCTGGAAAAATTTGTCTCCAGGGTAGGTTTTTTTCTGCGCATCAAACCTGCCATTGCATGAGGGATAATGGCAGACTTTGGGAATTCAGTCAGTGTTATGTTTCACAGGAGAGACAGTGCTCACCCGTTTAGTGCCGCAAGCTTATAAACATTAGGGAAGAGGTCATACACATGACTAGCACCTAAATAATAATTAAAACCCTGCTGTGTAATCAAAAAGACTTCAAAAGATTCCACTTCCAAGTTATTAAAACTTAAATGATATCAAAATTTCACTATTACAACAGCATTTTCTTTAAATTTTAATTTGTCAATAACTTTTGTTGATAATTCCTTTTTCGCATGAAAAATGCTTTTACTCAGTTAATTAAATAGAACACTGTAAGGTAAAAGATAAGATTTCTAGTTTGTAATACATGGATTTGACGAACTGTACATCATTAGCTCACAGGTAAAACAAAGAATCTACAGGCAGCTTGACACAAAAGTGGGGAATATTTTGTCTCAAAAATCTTTCTGGGAACATGAACATATAACTGTATTCACGAAGAGAAATGAGCATTAAGTTAGGTAAACAAGGTTAACTTTGATAAATTTCTTACTGCAAGAGAAAGTAAAGTTAAATTTCTGTGAGAAATTGCGATCCTTTTGTGGATTGAAACTGAGCGATTGGTTTCCTTTCTAGTTAGACAAATTTGGACCTGGGAACAATTCATTGGTTATGACTTTCACATAATTTGTTGGTTGAAGATTGTAATGAGCACTAAAGTTAAAGGCCGAAAGTTCGTCACTTTCTATCTTACACATCTTCCCTGTATGTGATCTACCCACCCCAACCTTATGACCTACTAGAGGCCCTACCCTTCTTAACAGCCTTACCCAAGAGCATAGTCTGTTTGTCTGGTATCTTTTTTAACCACATGCCAGTCTCCATCTCACAGACAGTCTTACTTGGGCAGTAGGTTGAAACTTTCTATAAAGAGCTCTATGCAGGTAGCGACAGATTCACAGGTAATATGAAACTCTTCAGCAAACTATCACAGCTTCTCAAATCAACTCCCTACACACACAGAAATTAAGTCAGTCCTCTGGGTATAAATTTACCACCATTTAGTCCAAATAACTACAGCTAGCTAAATATCTATTAGATCATCTATAACAAAACTATAAAGCTTGAACCTGTCCAATAAATAAATATAGATGTTGTGACAACCTGCAGTGCTTATCCTGTTGTTTAAATAAACTGCAAAAACTGTTAAAATAAATGAACTTTATCAGTTCATTGATAAACTCCAAACGTCAAAATAATGTAGAGAAATAACATTCAGGTGTTAGGATAAAGAAAATGATATCTGAAATAAGACTGAAATATCATGACTAATAATAACAGGAGTTGTCATCATAACAACTTCTGCATGTCTGGTGTGAAGGGGGGACCCCCTTAGTAGCCCTTACAATACAGTTACACGTAACAGGCTATTATTTAGTAGTAATTATTTTGTTTTTTATGTAGAATTTTATGGCACATGTAATATGAACCTATTATTAACATTAAAATATAAATAATGCGTGTATCTCAAAACATTGGAGCTTTACTTATTAAACAGCTAAGCTTATACAAATATAGCATGCAAGTGTTTTTGTGGTTTATATGAAATTTTAAAGTGAATGCCACTGAGTTGTAACACACATTACACAAAGGGCTCATTTATTGTGTATCAAACACTATTATTTTGGATTTAGTTGCCAAAAAAAATATCTTTTTATTATGTTAACTACGTTTTTGCTCCACCCTGATTTTTTTCTCTCAAAAGATAATTGGATTTTCACTTAAAACGAAAGGGTCATTTTCACAACACATAAACAAAGGCATTAAAGGCCATGTTAAATAGGGCTGGTTTGGCAGCCAGCCAACTGCAATTGTAACGGCATTGTGAACATGTGGTTTGGGTTAGATTTCAATGGAAAACCACATTTAAAATATCACACACTTAACTGACTCAAAGGTTGGAAAGTAGGCACAATGATACTTCAAGCTGTGACAGAAAAAGAAACAATATCAACAAACTCAAATCTACTGAAGAAATCAAAACCCCAAATGTCCAAGAAATTAAATATCTTCTACAAGTACAAATTATTTTTTATTTTATTTTGGTTTCGTATTCCACTTCAATGATACTATCTTTGGTTTTATTTTTTGTAAGTTTCTTTGATTCTTTAAAAGTTAAAAAATTCCAAGAAAATAAACAAACTAAGGAATGTAAATAAGAATGACAATGCAAAAATCTAGGCAACGAAAAAGGAATCCACTTAAGTAGTTATAGCCATTCTTCGTCTGAAACTATTTCTGTAGTGAATTTTCAATGTGTCTGCCTCAGTTCAAGTGTGAAGTTCAAGGCACAAAAAAAATCAATAAAACCATTGAGACAGACATATGTGATGGGGTAAGGGCCAGTTCTAGCATTACATCAGTGCTATAAATAGAAGGCCAATGTTTTATAAGTTGAGGATAGTTGGGCGGGGTTTTCTCAGTGTTTTACTGGGCCATCCAGATAACAGCTAACATGAACAAAAGAGATAGAGAGGAGGGGGGGGGGGGTCAATAACAGCTCAAGAACACGCATATTTACACTTTTCACCTGAACAGTTAATTTAACATTTGCACCAATTTGTTATACTTCTTCTATTTTTCTTGCTACCTGATTAATTCAATGTTGGCGAATACTTCCTCTTCAGGCAACTGAAAAGCTGACATACATGTAGCAGTTATTCTTTATTTCCAAAAGTTCTGAATATCTATTTCTCCAATTGATGCTACCTAAGTTTAGGTTTGTTTCTGGTTTTCTCTTGTCCCACATGTTAATTTGTACCCTAGATAATTAATTAAATCATCACTGATTATTGATTAAGTATGGCAATTAACTGACTCTAGCCCAATACCAGGTTTTCTTAGTTAAGTTTTATTGATTCTTTCAAACCTTCAGTTATAAAAAAAACCCAGAAGTTGTAATCCATACATATTTACTTCTGTTATGATTTATGAAAACAGCTTGGACCATAAGTCCGGCTTGCAGTTATTATTTCACACATGTATGAAATCCGGCCTACAAAACTCAAGTTCATCTGAACTTAAAACCTTAAAATAAATGTTTGCACAATGAAATCAAAACTTGAATGACCTATTTAATATATACATGTGACATTATGATTGTACCAATTACATTGTTCTAATTACAACATGATCCATTAAAAAAAAAAACTATATAGGCTTGACTAAGTCAACGACGCAAATCAAACAGATTTGATAAAAAGTAAGTTTGATACTAGAAAATTTTGTCTAAATGATCAAACGTTTTGGTATGAGACAATATATCTGTTTGCTCAGCATCAGCCTTAAACAGAGGCATGATTCCCAACACGAGAAAAAAGCATGACTAAAGATTTAGACAAATCTTGACAGGTTGACCTTTGACTTCAAATGCTCACAAGTTTGCCTAACATAAACAGTGATGAGTAACACCCCAAGACAAAGTTTGTCACGTCCCATTTTAGCTCCTATAACGCCTATTTATAGCTTATTGTTTATAATTTGTATGGGAAGACAATGCATGCTGTTGTTAAATATATTTTTAATTCTCTAAATTATGATACTTTAATACCCATGCACTCAAGTGACTTGTGCAATATTTAAAATTAATTCTTAGTTTATGCCCTCTTACTGCATTTAATGAATGGTAGCTAAACAGTTACTTTGTTGCTTTTCCACTTTGAAATGAACACAGACCATAACACCCCATGATAAAGGGCTGTAACCGTGTTAATAACACACACAAATAACTTGTGCAAATTTGCTTTTTAATTTTCTTTTTCTGAGCAAAACACTATTAAATTTCCTCTTGTAAAGCTACTCTCACACATACCGGTATTTGCATCCGTAGCGGGCCGTACTTGTTCTCGTATCAAATTAGGGGCCATACTTACCCGTGCGGACTGATATGGGAGCATATGGGACAAGTTTGGACCATACGGCAAATTTTTGAACATGTTAAAATGGTGGTTGCAAAAAAGGGGAACTGGAAATAAAATTTTGCGGGAAAGTGAAATACTGTTCAATACAGGGCGATACGGGGGGCGATACTTTCTGATACGGGGCCATACTTTTGTGATACGGGGCGATACAGCTCTGACTCCATTATGGTCTCGATTTTAGCTCAAATTAGGCCATGCAACCTTGTAGGCCTATCTGTAATGCAAATTCCAATATTAGTTATTCTAACTACTTCTAGTGCTTTTTCCTTTAAAAACAATGGGCCTATTAAAGCAGTAGGTCAATAAATTTTAATGTTAAATTAGACTGTAAGGCTGTAGACATATGTAAAAGTCTAAATTGCTTCTTTTAACGCTACTGTTGGGTTTAATTTTCTTTAAGCAAGTATAGACATTTGAACCTTTCCCTAAACACCACAAATTAGCAAAGTATGAAATGATATATAGGTACATGTACAAGTCCAGGGGTTAAAGGTTACCATTTAGTTAGGTACCAGTAGTACATACATGTGTATTATATAAAAACTTATATTGATAGAAGTAAATAAATACTGTCTTCCTGTGTGGACCCTTATTAAATTTTTACATGTACAATGTATAAAATCCACAACAGGTACTTACATGTACTTACAGTGTAACTCAATAAAAGGTAAACTGTTAACTACACATCAGTGTTTATTGCCCACATGGCGGGGCAGATCAGACAGAGGCTTTCATGATCTAGTCATTAAAACTGGGCTGCCACTAACTCAGGTGGAATAGGTCATAAAACTTGGAAATTCAATCGGCCCAATTAACATGTGTACTGCTAACATTAGAAGATCATAAAAAGACAGATCATCAAGTTTGAAGGTTTATAAAGCAGCAATTAAAGCTAGACTATTAAAGGGGAGTGGGTAGCCACTTGTTTCATGATCTTTGGCAGAATGGTCTACGAGGCTGGCATTTACTGCTGGGGATTGGGTGCCCATATTTAAGAGTGGTGGGTTTTTTTTGTGTTGGGTCCATCTTTCATGATGATGTCCATGATGTAATTTACTTAGCACTGCCTGGAGGAACATTTATTTCCAAAACAGATAACACTTGAAGTTAAGTCAAATAATTTAGGTGTTTCTTGATGACGGCAGACGCTTACTGGACACAATCACGGCCATGTACCCTTGAGCACAGCATAATCCATTAGACAATAATAAATCGAAAAGAGACAGTCTTAAGCTGTGTTTCCATTTGTACGGACAAGGATGCGGACACGGATACAGAAAAAAATCGCACTAACTGTTAATATAGAGAGTGTTTCCATTCGGGTGGATGCGGATGCGAATCATGTAGCGATTGGTACGTTTTCGGTATGCGAAACCGTATGCCTCCAATGCTTTTCCAGTCTCTGCATACGGAAAATCGGTTGAATGGAACACAAAACAAAATTATCCAGTTTCTGCATCCGTACAAATGGAAACGTAGTTTTAGTCGACAAAAAAATCCTAACTAGTTAGTATCTTTTCTAATAGAGAGTAATACATAAAAAAAAAAAAGAGTAAGGTGTCATTTTCTTAACTTTTTTTGTTATTATAAGGGTTAGTCGACTAGCTAATCATTACTTAATACTGTTAAAAGTAACTTAAAGACATCTGGGAGACCTTTACATTTCAATATATTAAACTGATAATCAAAAGGAGCAGGGATATATAGGTAACTATAATTTTTTTTAACAAATCCAAAGCAACGCATTTTTATATTTACTCCAAAATGTAATATATCCTTCCTGAAAAAAATAACATATGGACTAAATCCATGATAGACAGAATATTCATAACACCACAGAACTATGAACTGGGCCTCAAAACTATTATTTGTTGAAGATTAATAGTTAAATAACTTAACAAACATGAGTAAATGAAACTCACCTGTGGCAAATGTCTGCGACTCAACACCTCCTCTCATAAGGTCCTGTATTATCATTGAATGTTGGCTCGGTGTTTGAGTAGCAATACTTCGACTTAATTGACCAATATGACCAAAGTACATGAGTGTGTTTCGAGGCGACCCAAAGGTGCCTGCTGAATGGTGGAGTGTTGTGGAACTCGACAGCGGACATGATGCAGGTGAGGGGTAGCGCATGTGGCCGGCACCTTCGCCAGGCATTCTGGGTGATCCGTTGTTAAGACGTTGCATCATATTACAGTGAGGGATGGGGATCGGTCTTGATACAAAATTTGGAGGCTGCATGTGAGCCGGTAAAGAGGGCTCGACCACACTAAAACAATTGTCCTCAAATCTCACTTGAGCAAGTTCTTCCTCTTCGTCAACCTCAGGGGTTGGCAAAAAAACATCAATGTCAGGGGTCATTGATGACCTTGACCTTGGGCGCCCACGGCTACGACGCCCACTCATATTCTCCATGGGAGAAGGGGGTGAAAACACATCAATTTCAGGTGTAACTGACGAAGTTCGCGGCGTCATGCGAGACCCACCTATGTAGCCCCCGACTGCTCCTAACGCAGACAATTCTTCGTCTGCTTCATCAGCCTCATCTCCAGGCGGAAACGGCGACTCGAATGTAAAATGGCGACCAGCACTTGTGCCACTAGCTGGTGAGAAGTCAGTCAGGTAACCACTGTCTCTTTTCCCTGACTGGGGGGTCTGTGGAGTAGCAGGGGATACTTTCCCTGCTTTATTTTCTTCTGGACTGAGTGTAAAGCCCCTACCAGTGCCCCGTTCAGTCATGGTGGGCAGGCAGACAAAAGGGGAAGGAAAGAGGCCAAATCAACACTGTTCTTTGAACTGAAGCAGAAAAAAAAAAAAAAAATTAAAACTAAAAGTTATTTTACAGATAGGTTTCTTCGTTTTTCAGGTACATATATTTTTGTATATGTATTTAAACAATACAGAAATATTATAAGCTTTTAAATTAATAATATCTAGTCATGCTTTAGGCCTATGTAAGGGCAGTTATCTTTTTTTTTTAAAGCCAATTCTGAAATTGGAAGAGGGGAGTTTGTTGCAAAAATAAAAAAAATTGGTTAACCTTCCAGTCAAATATGAAAAACAAGCAGACAATTTTTGTAACAGAAAACATTTTGAAACTAACACTCATTACAACAAAATATGATACAAAATTTCCAAACCAAATTTGTAGCTGTTAGGATACATATGACAAAGATAAATGTAAGATCCTACTGCAATGAGTCAGTTATATATATTTTTGTATAAATCCTTAATGTAGAGAAAGAAAATTGTGCTTGCCTCCACCAAGTTATATATATAAATGTCTGAGTTGTGTTAAGATTAATCATGAAAATATATAGGCCCCTATTTATAACGAGTAAAAAAAAAAAAAAAACAAAAGGAAAACCTTTTCAATAAGATCAACATTGTTTAGAATTACCTAAAAATTCAATCCGATTTTGTCAAAATATGTTATTAAAAAAGTGAATAAAGTTGGCAAAAAAAGGAAGAGCAAAAGTGCAAAACTGTTATCATAAAATTTAAATGCGACTTTTGATACCAACACTTTTTATTTAGTTAATGTTTTATATTTACCAACGAACAGCCCACAAACGGTAGTAATATGTTAATGGCGAATGCAGTATCGTTTGCTCAAATAGTGCTTACGTAATGTTTATAGTATTCAAATGTGTAAAGCTTGACAAAACTTTGCCAAATGATTCACTAAAAATAAACTCTAACTTAAAATAAAATCTATTTTTATAACTGTCGGAAACACTAAAGAGATTACCGGTATATGACAATTTTAGCGTCGCAATTTGACCCCGATACCGTGTCCGTTTTGGCGGGAATAAATGGCTTACGCAATCCCGTTCACACGTGGTGTTTATTTCTGACGACTCACTGTGTGTCCAATAAAGATGGGTTGTTTCAACCACAAAAAATGTGTAGGCCTACTAGACAAAAACTTAAGGAGTTAATGGCAACCAAAGAAGTATGTGTATGTAGAACATATTATAATCGGAGTCTCGTACATAGAACGGTGTCAAATAAAATGTAAATATTTCCAATGAACATTATAACTACGGTAATACTTAAAATGCCCAATGCAAACAAAAATAAACAAAGAACTAAACCTTTAATAAAATGTACGATGTCGGTTTCCTGTTTAGGCCTATACATTTCTAGTGTATTCTTGTTTCTACGTTTTACGAGATGTTGACGTCAATGAAGTTTGCGGTTTGGCACTGTTGAAAGGAAATGCCTTAGTGGTGAGATCATTTATCAGCTCCGATACGTAGGCTTGTCATTTAAACATAAATACGGCAATAAAATTGGAGGGTATATACAAATGTACCAATCTAAAAATGTTTAAAATACCTCTTTATCCGATGTGTTATTGAAAAAACGAGCATGACACAGGTTCGCTTGTGTGACACTAATAAGAAGCGCTGTGGATAACCACCGTTATAGATAGTAAACACAGTTTCTGCGAAAAGCCAATGAAAGCAATCGGTTTTCTTTTTTTGGGGGGAAATCCCCCTAGCATGTACTGTGCCACAATAAAATAATTTTAAAGTCCTGTTTTTACGTGGAGTTTTTTTCTCTACATAACGACAACTAAAAAAAATACATTGGCATACTGTGATAAGGGCCGACACGACATATTCCATGTGTAAATTTCATATTGTCAAAAAAAAAAGAAGCAAGTTGCGTTGAAAGTTTACATGAAATCTGTACACATTTACTTTTCTCAATGTACAAATTAGCTTATAAGTGCGGGTATCAAACCTACTGATGATTTAATTATATGTAAAGAAGCCTGGCCAACTGCAAGATCCACGCACGCTAAAACATGCGACAGCAGCAAGCATAATGAAGCGACAGCGTGCACATGCATCGCTGATTTGATACCCAACGCTATCTTGCAGTTTTTCCAATAATTCACCATATCGTGAAATACAATCAACATTATATCTAATATAAATCAGTCTCTACTGCTAAATCAAACTAAGCTGAGGTAAATACAAATTTACGAAAGATCACTCACCTGAAAACTGTAAATATAGTCGCTATACTTGGCGGGTGAATTTGTTTTGACAGAAATATGTCCAGCTCACATGGACGAGTTTGTTTGGGTGCGTGACGTCAGTGTCTATTTATGTCTGCAGCCAATCAGAATCTTCTCTCGCTTGACAAGCTTGAACATGCCATCAACATTTTTTACTACAAGCTGACAGAGAAGCGTCCAATATCCATGGTTGTATCTCCTTTTCTATGGCAGTCTTCACAGGGAAGAATTTTCAGCATAATAAAAGTAACAATTTCACAGTTACTAGGACTAATATTCATCCAGTCACATGTCACATCTGACTAAAATCCCACAAACATTAAGTTACAGCGTATGCATATGTAAACAAATAATTCGGAAGCACAACATCAAACACGTGGGCACTCTCTCGCGAGATTCTGTGAGATCGTTATAATGCGGAACTCAAAGGCGGTCAGTTTAAAGTGATAACAATGTGTTTGTTTTGTTGCTTAATATGCCACAAACTTTATGATTTTACTGAAACTGTAAGGCTTAGCCCGGTTTCATAACATGCCGTTTGCCATGAGTGCCTTTTCAAGACCCGAAAGGTTTGTAAGTTTTCACAGAATGGTTATTAGAATCGAAAATAACCCGAGGTTGTTGTTGTTTTACTGAATGCGCGTCTGCTAACATAAAACAAACAAGTAAAATCTTCCATAGTTTGCGGTATCTGGAAGTCATGGCGAGTCCTGTGAATACCAGTCCTGTTACTTACACTAAATCTCCCACATTTTAGATCCAAACAGTGTTTTGTGTCCTATGATCAGGTTGGGTAGCTCCAGATAGCTATGGGGCTTAGCTTGATTGGACTTAGTCTGCACTCACCTTATGGTGAGTCCTAGAGTTGGGCGCCTGAAAAGTATGCAGAATGTGCGTGATGTATTACATATTAATGTATTACGCTCAGTATCCAACATCAGTATATCCCAAATATTCCATAATTTTGCTATACGAGGACCGTTTCGTAACCCACTATAGCCGACTATCTTTTGAAATGACGTCTTGTCAAAGGATTTCGCGCCAAAATCAAGCTGTGGGGGCGTATCGTGATTCCACTTTGTGGGTGGTCTAATCTGTCTCCTTGCCAGTCACTCTGTTTAATATAGTATCTCTATGAATCGTGAGCAAATGCATGATGTTTGTCAATCAGTCTGACGTCATCAAGGAAGGGGGATCATAGGGCGGTTAAAGGGTCATAGCTAGCGTCACATGATAACAAATTATATTCAAAATTGTAACGGAGTTTCGAAAGATAACGATTTCTACGACCAGAACACCAGAGTTCTTACTAAATTCTGTGAGCTAGATCAGACAAAGTGGCAGAAGTAACTTTCCTGTGATATTTGATAATTGTTTACATTTATCGGACGGGGAGTGACAGTGAATTACTCTTACAGAAGGGCCACTCTACAAAGGGAATTCATTAAGTAGGATTTGAAGAAAAGAATGTAGCCCAAGTAAATTAACACCTACCATCAAGATTTATGTCCTCTTCAATTTGAACCCAAAACCGGCAGTCATCTCGTGTAATAAGATATAAGATTTCATCAATATTCGTCTTAGCGGAATGATTTATATAGGAGAAATATTTTATCGAAAAATGTACTCATTGTCTTTTGCTGTTTATATACGTAATACAATTTACCTACCGGTACTTGTGTCTTCCTGACATCTGACATCTTGCAGTTTACATAAGATCCCCTGCCCATTTCGAAAGTGCTTATATTTTTTATATTATTTCTTCTTATTCATGTGACATCATTGCTGGATTCCCTGATGCTTTTATTTTTTATGCAGTTCTATGTGACGTCATTTGCTGCATTGCAGATTGCCAAGTTTGAATTAGGTGGACACTGGTGGAGTTAAAACCTAAAAAGAAATCTTATGAGTTAGCAGTTGACCAATCTAATTGCAAACAAAATATTCTCATCCTGCGAGGCAATAGTTGATGTTGAATGTTGTCTAATGGTTCTTATAAACTCTTATATAAATCATAAAACTTTATCAAAAAACCATCTTGATATTCTTGACATAATTCATGTTGATATTCTTGACTCTTGATACTCAAACCATTAAAATTTGATATCAACAAATTCACACGCTCACATTATTTTTATTGTGTTTTTTATTTTTGTTGTTGCAAAAAAAGATGTGGAACTATCAAGAAGCAGCCAGCTCAGTATCATCTGGTTGCAAAAGCTACTGGTGGAATGAAGCGACTTTTTGACCAAATTCGAACCAATTCTGTTCCTGACCTGCCTGGTAAGATTTGTCAAAAAAATAGGTTGTATCGAACAAACTGGTAAAAATTCTACATGTAGTTTTGTTTTAAACTTTTTGTTGTTTTTTGGAAAATAAGCTTTACCAAATTGTCAAAAACTTTTCACTGTGATGTACATTCCCTTGATATGCACTGTATTATAATTGAATATTTCACTGTTATTAAAATTATGATTAATTTGACGACTTACAAATGACAGTTCTGGATGCTGATGGCAAATTATCAATTGTGGTATTACCAGCTTAAAGCTCAACTCTAGCTTAAAGTTAAAGAGACTAGAGTCAAAGTATTAAAACTATTGCTGATCACTCCACAATGTATACTCCACTCTCTGTTTACCATACAGATATATACGGTATGTTGACACTTTGTTAGAATATTGCGGTTGGTTGGTTGGGTGGGAGCCTCCTGTGCCCTAGTGCTCCCTGAATTTAGGTGCATCATGAATCTGAATTGTTTGTGGTGTCCCTGTTCATCCTGTGTTGTGGTGTTTTCTTTGTTGCCAGCTTTGTTTGGATTGGTTTCCATAAGCTGTTTTTTTTGCTTGTGTGACTTGTGCCCTATTTTTTGTTGGGTAAATATGCTACTGTCGTATGAGCAAAATAACCTTAAGTATGATGTGAAAACCCTAATCATTCAAGTGTTAAAATGCTGCTATGCAATGGGGGCACTTTATGTTTATAGTCATGTTCACCTATAGATGTGACTGCTGTCAAAGCTCAATAAATTTATCTCTTAACTAAGGGGCACAAGGCTTCTTGTTTTTATGCCAGTCTCGTTGAGACTATTGAGCTGGCATGCAGAATTGTATATTTGACAAAGCTACACCGTACATGCAATCCAATCGTTTGCAGCTACTTGAATAAAATTTGAATAACTATATGTGATAACAGTTTCAGAATATTGCAAATTACTAATCA
>JAVFBZ010189411.1:0-28734 GCA_032466195.1 Katharina tunicata
GCCGACGCCAAGGGTACAACATACATGTAAGCTCCCCTTACTTCGTACAGGCGAGCTAAAAATGTATAGGTACATATTTTCAGATAAGTATCCATTCATTGTATAATAATAACATAAATATATGTTTATAAATAACAATGATTTAAGAGATAGTAACATATGCAAAGATTTTTCAAAACATGTAAAGAGGGGGCCTTTTCAATTTTTAAAGTTTGAGCATTCCAGGCCGCACCTCCGATGTGATGGAGACAGTTTTTCATGTAGTTTGACTTAAATGAAGGGAGATGGATATAAAAAGCTGTTGAACGCAAAATGCGTACATGTACATTTCTGTTTTGAACAAATATGAGCCATTGAATTTAAAGATTTATAAATTAAAATAAGCATTTTGAATTTTATTCTATCATCTTCTATCATCCATCTTAATTCTTTAAGTAAAAGTAAAGTGGGTGTTTGCAATTTGGCTGAAACTAAAAGACGTGCTCCTTGTTTTTTGTAATTTATAAAGACAATTTAAAAGTACTTGAGGACACATTCCCGATACAGAACTACAATAGTCCATATGGGGTAATATATAACTAAAATATTATAAAAAAGATTTCTTGTGTTAAAGTATAAGTAAGATTGATATTTTCTAAGAATACCTAAAAGTTTGGCAATTTTAGTGGAAATGTAATTGACGTGATCTTGCCAAGTTAATGTTTTTCATTAATGTAAATGTCTAGAAGCTTTGCAGATTTAGTTTGTTGTAGATTGATATCAGAGAGTTGAACAGATACATGTCTATTAGTCAATGTCCTCAAACTTTGCCTTGATCCAACTAGTAAGAACTTTGATTTATCTGGATTAAGCAGCATATGATTACCAGCACACCACATTTCTATTTGTTTGAGGTTTTTGTTAATAATGTTCAATTTTATTTCTGTGGCTGATTTTGAAGATACAGAGATAGTCACAATCTTTTGTATGTAGAGCTAAATCATTTAAGTATATTATGAAAAGTAGCGGCCCCAGTATTGAGCCTTGTGGAACCCCTCTAGAGATAGGTTGTGAGCTGGAGCTTTTCCCTACAAGTCTAACAATTTGATATCCCTCAGAGAAGTAAGATTTTAACAAATTTAAAGTAGTGGAGTGAAATTTATAAATGCTAAGTTTTTGAAGAAGTAAGTTATGGTCAATCATATCAAATGCCTTTCGAAAACCCATATTACACACCCAATTAAGTTTCCATTGTCAATTGATTTTCGCAAAGATTCTGTTAATTGAACAAGAGCTGTCTCACATGAGTGTAATCATGGATAAGATTAAATTCTGACAGATATTCAGAAATAGAATTATGAATATGGCGCAAGTATTTTTTATAATATTGGTAAAATTACGATTGGACGATATTGACTAAGGGAATCTCTTTTTCCATTTTTATGTAAAGAAATTACTTTTGATATTTTCCATTCATTTGGGAAGGTACTTTGAGCGATGCATTTATTTAAAATTTGAGTCCGTGATTTTGAAATAATAGGAGCAAATGTTTTCAGGACAGGTGCATTCATGTTGTCTAGGTCACTGGCCTTTAAATCATCTAAATGAACAAGCTGCTCAAAAACAAATATTTCAGTTGAGTTTGGTACTGAGAAATAATTATCATGGGGTACTTTTTCATCGATGAATGATTTCAATCTAGTAAAGTTTGGTTCATTTTTAAAAAATGATTTTTGTGCCAATTTTTGTGTACATGTAAAGAAATAATTGTTCAACAGAGTGCATAGTTTAGAAGTATCTTTTACATGTGTGTTTGTATTTTCATCAATGATGCTGTCAGGCACTACCGAATTTAAACATTTCAGATTAATATTTCTCAAAATTTTCCAAATAGAATTTGTATATTGCTTGCTTTTTTGTATTTCAGAATTAAAATGATTTTTTTTGGCTTTATGAATTTGACTGTCTTCATTTTCACTACTCATGTATAAGTCTCGTTGGTGCATTGCTGATTTTATGTCGCTATTGATCCAAGAAGGTTGACTAAAATATTTGACACATTTTGTTGGAACATGCTTAGTATAAATAGTTTGAAATGTATTAATCCATGTAGTGGTAGCATCTTGAGGGTCCAATATTTGATCCTCTGATCCTTTTAATATTTGCATCTGTCTGAGATATATAACGTATTAAAAATCCCACCTCGCCAATCTGTAAAATTTAAAAAGTAATTTTATTTGTCAACGACAATATATGTAGCCAGATTGCGGCGAAAATTAAAAAATCTCCCTCAATAACTCAAATTTACTTTTTAAATTAAGCAAGTTTTTGACACCCAGAATTACTTCAAATACAATATTTTGATAAAAACTACAATAAGAATTGAACACACTGGACAATAAACATTGAAAAAAGACAATACATGTAGGTTCACGTTATGTGTTTTCACCGCCCTGTTTGATGCAAAAATCCAAGGATTTAGCATTGCACAGTTCTCTAGCTCATAACAACAGAGGTGATTTGTAATAAATCCTATTTATTGACGGAGCAATGATCTAGAAAGCTAAATTCTATTTCACTTAAATGACTATGAAACCTCATCAAAACCACATACCTAAGATTGACAGTGGGATTTTAACCTATACCGGATACAATGAAATGGACTCATCAATGCAACGTTCTATCAACCTATCGAGTTATTGTGCGGCTCCATAAAAACTTATAAATTAAACTACAGATAATAATTCATATTATCTTCTCGTCAAACTTTTTGCAACATTTTAAAAGCTTTTAGATTCTTCAAGGATAGCAATGTCAATTGCTTAAGTGCATCAGTCAGGGGAAGTAAGTTAAAATCTTTACTTACTGCAGAATATTCTCTTTATAAATCCTTTATTTGTTCTTATTAGTCTACATCAACTTTGCTATATCCTCCAAATCAACCACAAATGTATATATGCTCAAAAAGACTTTGATCCAGCCCTTGTTTGTAACGAGCCAACATTTTGAACCTTGTAAGGGGTGAGGCTAACACGGTTGACTCGGAGTGACGTCGGACTCGGTACATCAGAGTGTGTCTGACATGTGACGGCCGATTGACATATTTTCAATTAAAATTTCTAGCAGAATTTTCTTTTTTTTTTTACTTTCATCAGGCTTTTAAACTTCCTTTACTTTCAAATCTGGTGGGAGAATTAACGGAATACTTCTAACTTTCACTTTTTGATGAAAATATATATATATCATGTGATTCTGTGAAAACCCAAAATACAGAAAATTTGGGTGCGTGTGTGGCTTTACGGTTATTTGACTCGCATGAACGCGTGCCTGCCCAATAAATGAAGGACAGCACCTTCAACAACTCTGGCAACAGACAGGATTCAAGACAGCACACCACAACAAATTGGCTTCGTCATGACCCGTAGGAGCATCAGGGAACATGAAGCTCCCGCCCAACCACACACGAATAAACAATGACGTGTCATGTTTAGATAACTGAAGTAATTCAGCCCGTATCACAGTATATCAGTATACATTTTTCAGTGCCTAAAGAAATTATAAAAATAGGAAAATTCTGATGGTACTACATGTTAGTCATGCTTCAAGAAGAGTGCAGGTTAAATTTATGCTGGTCAGCTTATGTTATTCGGTGTATAAGTCAAGAAAGGAAGTAGGTTAACACAATTTTTGTTTAATTTCAATTCTTCTAGCAGGTGGTTGGTGAGAGCTTCCTGTGCCCTGCTGCTTTCTGATCTAAGGGGTATCACCGCATCAGAAACCCAGTGTGTTGAGGTTAGTTTTCAGTCCTGTCCATCTCATGTGGCTTATAGCCTGTTGCCAGGGTCGTTGAAGGCGGTCTCATTCACCCATTGAGCAAGTTGCCGTCCAACAAATAACAAGGTCTATGCAAGTTTTTTTTTTCTTCTTCAACAAATTGAATTTATAACGACAAAAGTTGCAGAGTTAACCAGGTGTAATTGTGGCACTCAAGTCAAGCTTGTCATCACCTGCAGTTATTTAATGTTGATATTCAGTATTAAATTGAAAAATTAGTGTTGGCTAAATGGACTGTTGAATTTTCAAAAGCGATTTTTCTCGCAAGAAAAAAAGTGCAGAGACCCAGTTATTACTAGGCCAATGAAATATTGAGATCTGAATTTGTCAGGACTGTGTTCTATTGCTTTAATAGTGGCATTTATTCACACAATAGGCCAGCAGTTACACAGATCAATCAGTATTTATAAGACGATTACTCTATTCTTTAGGCTAACTTCGCTTTTGTATGTTTGTTTGATCGATTGGGTTATTAAGCCATACTCAAGGTTATTTCACTTATATGAAGGCGTGTCAGCCCAGTCGGTGAAGATTACCACCATAAACGACGCTGGCAACATGCAAGACTTGACAAAACATGCACATAATATTAACAAAACAGGACACCACAACAAATCGGCATCCTGTGCCCATTAGTCCAGAGAGAACCAAGGCACAGGAGGTTCCCACCAAACGAAACGCAGCTGACTTTACAGTTTACTTTCTATCTTTCAGTTTTTGTGTATTTACCATTTAATTTCATTTTCATGTATACTCCTCCACATAATGGCTTGGTCAGTTTACCAAAACATTCATAAATCAACTAAAACGACTGTGTTGGGACACTTTTTTAAATGGCATTTAGAATTTGGTTTTGACATCAATACAAGCCCATGTTCAGCGTTTGTTTGATTAGGGTTTTATGCAATACTTAAGTTTTTTTCACTCATATGATAGCGCCAAGCTCATTTTTGCCAGGTGCAGTCAATATTTAATACTGTACATTGATTTTGGCTTTATATTTGTATGCAATCTTTAACTCAACACATTTTCCAAATTCTAAGTCATACAGTATACTAAATACTATTTCACTTCTATTACGGAGGTGCAAGCATACTGTACATGTCAGAAGCCTTGGCAAATCCATCCAGCATCCTACTTGTCCAAATTTGTGTTAAGCTTTTTGGTGTGTTATGCTGTGCTACAGGGTATTTCTCTGATTTAACAGTTGAAAGCAAGGCAATGGTAGAAGCGTCTGAAACTCATTCCATTAAATAGGACACTTCTCCGCCAAGCAGACGAATTCCATTTGTAAAACGAGATCTATAAGCCAGTCATCAGATGTGTAGGATATATGCCGAAACCTATTTCTCAGCTTGCCAAGGAAAATTTCCAAGTCAGTTAGAGCTAGAGTATATTTGGGGGCATTCATCCTAAAGGGAGCAGTCCAAGAGATAAGAGATTCAGAGTGCACTGACATGATGGGGGCTTCACCTAAAAATCAACCAATCACTGAGCTTTATTTAGCACTCAACAGGTTTCAGAATACTTATTACCCAATCAGAAACAAGAAGCTGACATTTATGTATCTATCTTCCCCTCAGGCAATACAACATTTTTATTTTGTTTATATCGGGAAGAGGCTCCAATGGGTCTAACTATGTCAACAGGAGAAGAATAAATCAAGAGAAAATAGGCAGACAGAATTATTGAATTAGCCTATTTGTTCCTTAGTAGTTATTTTGATAGGATTTGTTGATTTTAATTGATAGATTGCAGTAATCACATATAACCTTCCTATATAATCAAGTGTAGTTTTATTATTCAGATAAAAATCTCTCGTTGGACAAATGAAAGTATATGATATTAATTTACTTTATTGATTAAGATGGGTTTAGGCGCTAGTATTTTTAATATGGAAAATGGATTAAGTCTGGGGTTTGTTTGCTTGTTTGTGGTTTTATGCTGTACTTTAGGTTATTTCACTTATATGACGGTGCGCCAGCATCAATCAGTGAAGGAAACCACCAAAAATGATGCTGGCGACATAGAAGTCGTCGCAATACACTTACAGGACGAAAAACTGGACATCACATAAAATCGGCTTCCTGACGATAAGGGGTATTCGTGACTGATGAAAGTTATAGCAACAGGCTTGTATGTGCACGGAGCGAGTGGCATGTCAAAACTTCTGTTAAATTAAGAGAAATTATTGTAAATGTGGGTTGAATCGTAATAGACAGTTGTATGAAACCAGCAGAAAAAGTCATGTGTGGCCAATGTTATTTAATTCCACAAGGCGTACAGAATATGTACAGGTACCAGGTTTTTGGTGGACCTTTCTCTCAGCAAACATGCATAAATAAATAAATACCCAGTTAAAACTATACGCCTGTGTTATGTTTTCTGGTGCACTTTGCACATACGGGAACCAGGAAACCGATTTGTTGTGGCATCCTCTTTGGCCTTGAGTACAACTAAAACCACAATTAAACCATAAGGCAGACATGCTTAAAAAAATATGTCCAGTTTCATATTATAATAATAACTATTTTTGTGTGTCTGTGATTAAAACTAACAAGAGCCTTTACTGAATTTTGAACCATTAAATGTCCTTTTGGCCTTACATCAGAAACGGAAAGTCAATCCAAATAAAACTGAAGCCATTGTTTTCTCCTCACAAAGTTATGCCTAAAATATCAAGCCCAATATCCCAAAAAAACAATTCTGACATTTGGCACCCCCAGTTGGAAGCCTCTTACATATAAATTCCCTCTCCCCCTTCTCCCATGTGTTTCCCATCATCTGGAGGTCAGGCTTGGTGACCTCACCCTATGAGGTGGAATAGATTCCAGGAAAGTCTGGGTAACTATTACACATACTGTACTTACTGATGAAAAAATGATTTAACCAGCATTACCTACAAAGTAAATGGACTCATGGCTTCTATATCTCTATTTCTGTTGACAATGAATTTCTACATTAGGCTGAAACAAGACTTATAAAACAAATATCAGTATGAAACTGGTTCTTCTTTAAGATGTCCAGCTTCAAAATAAAAGTCCAATAACTTTTTTTTTTATTTGTCGCACATCTTTGGGCAAAGTTGACATTTACATTTGTATGAATGTCAAAATTGAGTAAATTATTTAGTTGTTCAGAAATTTACCAAACAGCAACTGGCCTGGTTTATAAAGATACAAACATATAAATAGCCCTGGATATAAAGTTTCTCTGTAAACATATGGGTGAGGGTCAATGTCCTTGATATGTGTTTTTCCTGTCTGACAGTCTCCTAATAAGTGTTAACTACCAACCCATCAACAAACCATGAAAACGTGGCTTATTCTCAAGATCCCGTAAAAATTATAAATATTACTCAAGTTTACAAACCTACCACCATCAACATGAAGGCAAGTAATTTGGTAATGGACAAATGATTCTTGTTTACTTGTTTGATTGGGGTAGCCTTTTAAGTCCCAGCCCCCACTATAGTGGAGGGCATAAAATATTGATAATATCATTTCTTGAGCAATTTAAATACACAACCCTTTCTTCTTCATTGATAATATTGACAAAAACAATGAATTGTACGAAACCTGATGGTTTGATTCAAGTTTTAGGCCATACTTAAGGTTATTTCACTCATATGACAGCTTTGACTTGCCAGCCCAATAGATGATGGAAATCACTGTCAACGACACTGGTAACAGACAATGATGCCACATGACAAGGATAGGACACAAAACAGAACGCCATAATGAATGGGATTCTTGATACCCCGTAGCTCAGAGAGAATCCTGGCACAGTAAGCTTCATTCAATTTCACCACCAGGAACTTGAATAAATCAATCAGAGTGAGAGTCCCAGGGGTCGAATTAAAATAAAAATATCTAGGTGCACAGGGTGCATTGAAAACCCCTGCTCACATTGGGCTGAGTTTGTTGGGAGGACTAAACTTGTTTGAACAAGATACAATATGCTGAGAAGCACTGAATTTCGGGCTTTGATAATGTCAGACCAGTATTGTAAGACGTCTGTATCTTTTGAAACATAAGGGTTTTCAATTCACCCCACTTGTTTAAGACTTTGTCAATCTGAATGTCTCTAAGAGATTCCATACCTGAAAAATAGTCATAAAGATTTGTAATTTCGTCATCCCCATATTCATTTAAATCGCTTTCTGTGCTGGGTAGCAATGCAGGATCGGAAACAGAATAACCTTCAATGATCATGCTTGTTTGCCCCTGTATTAAATTCTCAAATCTCTCCTCCATGTGATGTACGGTTGACTTAATGACTTTGCTTGATAAAGACTTGACTTGATCTATTACATGTTCATGCCTATAAGACGAAGTGTCTTTTTCTCTCGTGGACACTGCCCCGACCACGAAGTGTCTTTTTCTCTTGTGGACACTGCCCCCAAAAGGGGCTTGTCAAGTTCTTTGTCATGGAATTCATGGTTTCTTCCTGGTTGAAAGATTACCCCTACTTTTAAGACAAATTAAGAAGTTTACTTTTTACCGAGTTCAATCTATTTACTACTGTTTGGGGAGTGATGTCATTTTTTTGCAAAGTCTCTGACAAGAAGCTCATGTGCTTTAAGAACGTAAGAAGGAAATTTGTAAACATTACAAATTTACTGGACAGGAGGATTTTAAGCCAAGCTTTTGCTCTTTTCTTGTTTTCAGGGATTCCTAAACCCTGCAATAACTTGTTCTAGGTGTGTCACTAGTAGTAGTAGTACTGGCCAGATCTTATAGATTGTCGTCAATGCGTTTTCATGATGTGCAAGCCGCCGTGTTCCACCAACTTTTGATAGCTTCAAAACAGGTAGAACTAAGACTTAAGATGAGCGTGAAGTTCCGCTTGGACCACGATGAAAGACAGTTGATTGTTTACGGTCCATTTAAAGTAGAATTAAGCCAGTTTCATTCCAAATAAAGGCAAGTGACGTATAGATTTCCCTTTTCTGGAATACTCCAGTAACTGTCAGAATTATATCAGTCGATTTTTTATCTGGGTGCACAGGCATGCACCTAGATTAGAACATTTTTTTTAATTAAGTGCACAGCGAAATAAATGGGTGCACCTGTGCACCCGTTATTTCGAACCTTGGAGACTGATATGAAAATAATGAAAAATTGATATCTTAATAAATGACAGATAAGTAATAGCTAATTGAGATTGAAATAACAGATTTCCATTATTAAAACTTATCAAAAACTCCTTATTTTAAATCTCATAAAGATGTCGCCACACAAGTTTAATTACCAGATCTAGTTTTCTCCTAGTTTAGCTGAACAACTCTGCATACTTTACATTGCACGATGACATTAGCAGCTGACTGAAGTTGTAGCACTATAAAAAGCACATGTATGCAGGTTGAACAAGATGCTAATGATTTGCCAAATATAGTACAAACTGCTATCTACCCTTAATCAATTTTAACAAAATAAAAAAAAATGTCCTGCAAATATTACTGTCCACCGTCCCCATTAATGTCCACAGGACATTTATCTCTTCAACTTCAGTTTTGTGTTATCCCCAGGTCATTTTATTCTACCCAGTTAGTTTTTTCCACTGCCTAAAATCAGTGTTACAGTGTACATACATTTCTATAAACTTTGTACATATTTAAAACTGATTGATTTATACCTGTTTAAAGGTAATGTAACAGCTAGCAGACTGGGTTCGACACGACACAACTGGTCGAGTAGTTGAATGCAGTCGGCTTGGTGGGACGTGCCTTCTAACCAAATCTAAGCCGATCGGAACTAGGTGGATGTGTTCATTATTGTGTGAGTTTACAAAAGCAATTTTATAACATCTTTAAGTCCTTGCTATCTGTATCTGTATGTATCCGATACAGGGCACATGTGCGGCACCTACGCGATGAAATAAACGGAAACTGAAAAGATGGAATAGAAGTTCTTACCTTCACACTTCATTCCAACGAGCCCAGGCCCCCAGATATAGTCATGACCTGCAAGAAAACAGAATTAAGGAATTAAATCTTTGGGATTCTACATTTACAAAAAGATAAAAGTCCGCTGTTCTCTTCTTTCTGTGTACAGACAGGTTAGACAAAAACATTCAAATAAACACCCGTTTTTTCTTGCAAGCTTTTAGCCAAGTACGATGAGCACATTACACTCTTTCAGCTTTTGTTTTATTCTTATGACACAAGACAACAGCAAGTTTGTTTCTTGTTGTTTTATGGGTTAAGAACAGCCACAGGGTGGTGCGAGAACAGTTCTGTACATATACAGCTACATGCACATGTATATTCAAGCACTTGCATTTTCCCTCTGCACATTGTTTGAATAAAAAGTAATTAATTAAGCAGTTTGTACGTCAGGCAGAATTTGGTGCCTCGATGTATTCTAAAGAGCTCAGTCAGTAGCTTTAAGCTACATTTCCATTTGCACAGACACAGATATGGAAAAACTTGTGCTAACTGTTAAATAGAGAAAGTTTCTATTTGTGCAAATAAGGCAATCTTCAATGGTATCATGTAGCAATCATCGGTATGTATCCCGTATGTGGAACCGTATGCCACAAATACACTTCCAGTCACTATTTATGGAAAATCGGAAGAATGGAAACACAAAACAAAATTATCCACATCAGTAGGCTTTTCTGCATCTGCATCCGTACACATGGAAACATAGCTTTCCTGAAATGAAACCTCCCAAGATCAGGGTTGTTTCTATACTTGGCTAGGACAGTCATGTTGGTGTGTTTAAACAAAACACCAACTTCGACTCCTAATGGAGGTAAGTAAATTACTCTCTACATATCAAAAATATTAAAAAAATACTGTATCAAAAAATAAACAAGCTCCACTTATATTTTTTAGCTCATTTAATGGAAGAAATTGCATAGTATGTACTTTCTTCAAGACAGGATCTATTGCAAAATATGTCAAAAAGGAGATTAAAATAAATAGTCTGATTTTTGTATTTGTTTCAATGTTTACCCAACGGGTGAGAAAACCACTTGCAATGATACTTGCAACAGGTAAGGTGTTTCATGACAAGGACAGGACTAAAAACAGGACACCACAACAAATTGGCTTCCTGATGCCCCTAAGCTAAGAGATTTGAGGTGAACCTTTGATTGAGGGTTTAACACCATACTTAAGGTTATTTCACTCATATAACGGCATGTCAGTCAGCCCAATGGGTGAAGGAAACCACCATAGATGGCACTGGCAAAACAGAAGACGCAACAGTACATTTTCAGGACAAGAAATACAGCACAGCAAATCGGATGACTGATGCTCTTAGCTCAGAGAGCACCATGGCATAAGAGAATTCCACCCAACCAACTGTCTGGGGTGAAGGAGTGTGATTACACCACGAAAAATTAATGTGGAACACTGTGCGCATGTCTGAGAAAGAATAGACCGACATGTAAACTTAACAGAATTGGCTCATAGCATGTGCACTGTCAAAGTATGAAAGCTTGAACCCAAACACAAGAAATACAGCACATAAATCAGCTTCCTGATGCTCTTAGCTCAGAGAGCACCGTGGCATAAGAGAATTCCACCCAACCACCTGTCTGGGGTGAAGGAGTGTGATCACTCCACTCAAAATTAATGTGGAACACTGTGCGCATGTCTGAGAAAGAATAGGTCGACATGTAAGCTTAACAGAATTGGCTCATAGCATGTGCACTGTCAAAGTATGAAACCTTGAACCCAAATAAGACATATCTGAAGTGGATATGTACTCTAGTCCATGACACCTATCTCATGAAATATTTAAGGGCATAACACAGATCCAAATGAAAACGCTCAAAGCTACTCCAAATGACTAGTGCATTATTGATGTCTGTCTAAATACAAATAGAAACCTAAAATCTTTCATGACCCCTGAATGTGAACACAGGTTCGTGTACAGCATTTTATCTGTTTATTTATTTGACATATTGGACAGGTGGTCGTAAATGTGCCAGTCACCACAGCGTAGTTGTTGTTGGTGGTGGTGGTGACAGGCGATCACTCAAGGTGTGGTGGCGAAACAAAAACGTAATTTCTTCAAGGTCTTTCATAGCTTTCCTAGGTCTTCTTCTGAGAAAAGAGGTAGTTCTGCCCCTCTTGAGCCACAATGATGAGTAGATTTGCTGTTTGTTTCAGCGCTTTAAGTTAAGTTTATTTCACTCATATGGCATGGTGCCAGCCCAATGGGTGAAAGGAACCACTTATACATGTATTGGGCTGTTTACCACAAAGACAAGACTAAAGAAATATTTTTTTAAGAGGTGTGTGGAGGGGAGGGGAGGGAGGGGGGGATGCCAAAAGGGCCACATTTCTACACCTCAGAACACTCTTCAGTCTCCTCCTTACAAGAGATACATGTACATGTACATATATGTAGTCAAAATGGAGAAGTCATTGTGTCTCACATAATGAGATCTGTGTTAAGCTAGCTTTAAACAAAATTTCTGAGAGAGGTAAAAATAGATCATCCGGGATGAGCTTCATGCCTTGGGCGAGCTTCGAGAGACTGATCAATCTACATGTATATCAGAATCCCTGAGTTAATATGAAACTGATAGCTTTAGACCTCATTAAACTATTATCATTAGGATTCAGAAAGCCCAAGGCAAAATTTCGTTGTTCTTCTGGCTTCAAAGCCTTTGTCTGACTCCGACAATGTCTGCATTCCCTACAATGTCTGCATTATACTCAAGAGTATTATTTCACCTTAATACTTTGCTTTGCTGTTGTATGGAGGAGTTTAGTTAAAATCTGTTACTTGATGGATTGATTGACTGATTGGGGTTTTACACCGCACTCAGGCCTGTGCTGTTGGCAAGAACGGGATGAACAGGTTCCCATGCTTTATACCTGAACTCATTTTAGAAGGACCCATTTATAGGTTATGCAAATCTTTGAAGGTGTTGGTCTTCAACAGATTTTGTCAATTCGGCCATGAAATGAAGTTTCTATTAATATTATAAAGTGATATTATAAGAGTTATTTTTCCCTAAATTGAACTATTTTAAAATAAATAACCAAGTGCAGGTTATCACAACCATAGTAGAGGGCTGATTGTTAAAGAAATCCCAGAAAGCATTCAAACACAAGCCTGGATACTTCAGGTAATTTCACTCATCATATGACACCACGCCAGTCAAATGGGTAAAGGAAACTATTTTAAAGACACTGGCAACAAACGAGACACCACAGAACATTTACTGGACAAAACACAGAACTCTACAACAAATTGGCACCCTGACGCTCGTTATCTCAGAGAGCACCAGTCAACAGGAAGCTCTCCATCAAACATCTGCTGAAACTTGTTGGAAATATATCTTTAATCTAAGCAGTCTAATCTATGCTTCAAACAGTGTTGTACATGTACCTAACTGTTAGATCCATCGTCTAGGGTCAGCTTCAAAGGATATCAATAGAAAACCTAGCTCTCTCCCAATTAGGACAACGCAACAAGTAAGTGTTTAGTTTCAAGGATGTAATCTGTCATTGTCAGATAAAATTGATAACTGTAGCTTGAAAAATCTGAAGGCATGAGTGCTAAATTTAGTTCTTTATTTGATTGTTTGTGTTTAACGTCATACTCAAGGGTATTATTATTATTATCACTGAGTATCACTGAGAGTGTGTCAATATTAACAAATTAGCTCAGAGAGCACCAAGGGCCTCCCACAACCATAAAGGGGTCCAAAAAACTTATTGACAGGTAACAATTTAAATCATCCCCACCCCCCAAATCAAATTTTACATTTTAAAATATTTGTGCACAAAAACTGAAATATACCCTTTATTTTAAACTTATGGAAGGAACACCAAGAAGTACACCAATCAGAGGAAGATATAAAGTACTGTTATCCGTTAACATGTAATATTCAGCACCATGTCAATATTCTAAATGAAAACAATAAAAGTCATTCTTAGCAGGTGAAAAATAACTGACGTCCCCCATTTTTTATTCTTATTGAACATGACCCACATAGCGGCTGAGTGGATAAAGTATTCATAAAGCCTACTGATCTCCCTTGATGTACGGCAGAGATTCAAGGTCGTTTTGTCAACCATACAGGACTGATTGACTGGTGTTTAGTACCACAATCAAGGGTGTTTCACTTTTATGAGGACGGTGTATTACTACTATTCCAAAAGGGGGAGGAAACCACCCTAAACAACACTGGCAAAACACAATAAGCTTACGCCACGGGACATTAACAGGACCAAACAAATTGCCTTCCTGTTGCCCCTAGTGATCTTGATGGCTTTGCAAATGGCCGGCTGTTTTTTTTTAGAGGGTTTCATTTGGGATTTTAACCACACTGTGACATTCCATCATAATCAGGACATAGATGTAGCTCTCCAAAAAGAAAAACATCCTTTAGAATAATCCTACACGAGCAATTAAATAAATTTGTAAAATGTAATTCCCAATCTTTAATGATTTCAGAGATAAAAGTTAATGCATTGAATTATTTATTTTTTGCAATACTGCACTTTTAAAATGTATGAAGAAGTGGGGCAAAAAAGTCTTTGATAAATAGGAAGATGAACTAGATTTAACCCTTTGAGCTGTGTTGGTGAAAAGGATATTAAAACGCGCTCAGCTCTGATTAGCTAGGAATATTTGCTTCCGATATTGATTCTGACGATTTCTATAGATACTTTAACAAAGAACAAGCCAGCAAATTTAACGGCAAGCTAAAAATAATTGCAAGTATGGATTTTTTTCTGGGTTGAGCTCGTTTAGGGATGTCTCGGAGAGCGATAGCATGTTTTGAGCATGGCTAAGACGAATGTCTTTCTCAATTTTCATTGGCTCAGGTGTTGATATTCTGTTCCATCAGTGGCCTTGAGCTTCTGTGGCAAATGAACTTGATACCAAAAAAGTCTTGCAACCTGATCAATTTAATTTAAATTTACCTCATTATTGCGGTCTAGGGGTTTCAATGTTCAAATTGGGGGCCCCAAGTTCAAGGTATCAACAGAACAAGAGCACTAAGAAACATAGAATTCTCATGCACACTGATTTACAAGATTATCTTCCATAGCATTTGCTTCATCCAATGCAGAAAATTGGAATTATATTTTCATTTTTTGGTCAAACAACATATATATGCCTTTACCTGGATAAAATTTTGTCAGTTCTACCGTGAGCCTATGTAGCTCAGTCGGTTAGAGATCCGAGTTCGAATCCCGGTGGAGGCAAGCAAAATTTTCTTTCTCTACATTTATACAAAAATATATAAATGTCTTCCTGACTTTTTATTGGGTTACATGTAGGTGTTTTTGTTTCACATCGTTTCCAATAATCACGACCTCAGGTGCTCTGCAGTTACTTTGAACAAAAGCAACAGTTTCTTCCAAAACAAAATGAGCCAAATAAGTTTTAATTTATCTTATTTACCAAATGTTGCCATTCCAAAATGTAGGACAGTTTTATCAGGGTTGAAGTGGTAAATAACAAAAAACCTAGGAACACAGACATGTAATAGAGATAGGTCAGTCAGCTTCAAAACCCTTATCAGAAACACCACTTCTGCTGATTTGTCCTACATTCCAAGTCTAACCACCAAGGACCTGTATGGTAAATAACATTCGTAATCATGGATTCCAAGCCGAAATAACATCAGCTCTTCTCTTATACGGTTGTGAAACACTTTCAACTAAAACAAACATATATTTTTCTGAATGCGTTATTTCTTTTATAAAAGAAACCAAACGTTTTACGTGTATAGTATGTTATTATCTATTAGGTGTATACACACCATTCATCTTGTATTCCTCATCAGTTACCCATGCACCTTTGTACAGCTTTGCACCTGCACTTTTATAATAATAATAATATAATAATAACTTTATTTACAGAGGAAATATACACATTAAAAAAAAAACAATTTTTGCTCTTCCATGTGGTCCTCATACAATTTAACAAAAAAATAGATATAAACATTTTAACCAAATTGCAATCACTATTTAATAACATGGTAATAAATATAAACAATTAATAGTTAATATTTATTTATATATTTTTATTTATTTATTATTTAGAATTCACCAAAGTACAAAGTACAAAGTACATAGTATATGGTAATAACAAGAACGATTAAAGGCGGGAATAAAAGTCTCATAGACTTGTTCTATCCCACATATAGTGCCTATGTATATAAAATATATAAATGGCAGTGTGACCAACTTTTGGAGAATATACAAACCTACACATGCATGCACGTACACATACATATATACAATATTAAAGTAGAGCATATAAAAATTAAATTGTTTTTTAAATCAACAAATATCACAATTAACAAATCAACAAACAACAATCTAAAGTGGGTAAAAAAATTACATAAGTATTCTTATGTAATTCACTCGAATTAAATCCTTCTGTGTAGTTACACGGGATACGGGATAAACCATAAGCTTAATGTGTTTCCCGTCTAATAAATTATGTTTAAACCAAACACCATTTATTACATTTAACATATCCTAAACAACTTCAACTCCTTTATCACTTAACAAACTACATGTTTTGCAAAGGCTGAAAAGTGTATCAACACAATCTTGGAATTTGAAACTACCGGAAAATATTTACAAATTCCAAAAAAATTAACTTAAAACACTATGGTGCTCTTCAGGTCAATTTTGCCAAGGATTTAGGTTAAATGGTTGTTTGAATTTATGGATTGCTGTGGTTTTCACGGGGTACTTAAAGTCACTTCAGTCACAAGATGGAAATTTTTCAAGCAGAGACCCGTGCGGGAAATTGATTGATTGATAGGTGCTCCGTGCACAAGGGTATTTCACTTATATGATGGCGGTGTATTCAAACAGAAGGCGGTGACTCCTTAAACAAGCATAAAATGTGTAGCCACTGATACGTGTAATCTCTTAGCCAGGAGGCAGTGGGAAATTTAAACCAATGGCCATCAGAGCTAAGCACTAAATCGCTAGCAGTACATGACGGCCACCTAGACGACTCAGGTATCCGGCCGTCTACTCAAACAGCCTCCAACAAATTCACGTTCACTTTGGTCACTATTGGTTACTTTATGACTGAGGTCAATCCTATATCTTAATGGTACATCTTGCACCTGTGTTTTTCTTGTAATATGATGAGTTTGAAAGGTCTTTCCAGAAGTGGAAACCAGGATGAAGCACCTGTCATTTTCGGAAGCCGTGTACATTACTTCCACTGTAAAGCCTTAGAGCAACATGTACAGGCAGAATTATGATGACGTCAGTGCAAGGGTATAAATTGGACATACAGGTGACATATATATTTGTCAAGAGTAGTCGCACTAGCACAGGGATATCGACTTATTAAAGTCGATAAATTATCTCATGTTTCTAGATAGATCTAAATCTCGAGTTGTTCTGGATAACCTAAAGGCGCATCTCGAGGAAAGGCGATACATGTAACATTTAAATTGTGAAGATAAATATGTGGGGAATATGTAACCCACATAGATACTTAGGTATGAGTGAAAATAAACACAACCGGAAAAATGTATCGTTTAGTTACATGTAGTAATAAACCTATTTTCTACCAAATGAAGATAATGGCAGTTATGGGTTATCTGATACAGATGGGAGTTTCGTCTTAACCAAGAGGTCCTTGAGAGCTTTGTTCTTCTTGTACGCTATGATATATATATATATATATATATAAGAATGTGATTGGCAGTTTTCAAGCGAACAACCAAAAGGAAATTTTCCAACAGGTGACTGCCAAGCTCTATTCCATACAATGTCTTAAATCTGATTTCGAGTTAACAGCTGGAAACCAAATTAAGACTAACAACAGGTTGTGCCACCTGTAGGCAGACATACTCCAAACTCAATGCCAGGCCACATGTTTCCACATGGAATATTCCTAGCCTCCTGTGCTTTGATGCTGTTTGAGCTAAGGGGCCCACTATGCCTATTTGTTGTGGTGTCCTGTTTTGTTAATGTAATGTAAATGTTTTATCCTGTCTTGAATGTTGCCAGCGTATTTTACAGCGTGGTTTCCATCACTGATTGGGATGGGACGCCATCATATAAGTGAAATAACATTGAGTAGCGTTAAACCCCAATCAAATAAACAAACAATCTAACAAGATTATTAGCAAATTCATTATCTGTTAATGTCCATATCATGTAAATATTTATGTATATATAATTTTGTGTATATACATAATGTATGTATGTCATAAATGTTTTGCCTGTTTATATTTTAAATTATCGTTATTTTTATATTTTATTTTTCCTTTTTTTTTATCTTTTTTATAAATTTTACCATTGTCTCATAGTTGTTAACATTTGACATGTTTATAAATCAGTTTCCCGTTAACCATCATTTATATGCAAAATTATTTTGTTCACTAATATCATCATGTATCATATCATGTGTTTATATGCGAGGGCCTCTGGGGAGACCAGTTCTACCCAATATTTATATATATATATTAGAATCCGATAAACGATTTTCCAGTTGGAAGCCATAAAGTGGACGATGTACATACCAACCCTAACCATAATACGTCCTTGATGGGAAAGGGATACCACCCTTGGCACTACTGGAAACAAACAAAGATACGACTGGACAAAGACAGGTATTGTTCAAAATGTCAAAACCAATCCATGTCCTTCTGTCTGAGGACCGTGGCACTCACATCAAAACTCTCCACCTGGAATATGTATGATTGTGCTACGTTTTTTTTGTTTCTGGAAATGAAATCCTAGGAAAGACACTTTAAGCTTCTGAAGCCATAGATAACTTCTTCTGTAATTAAAATTTGCAAAGTTTGGGTAAAACTAGCTCAGCAAAAAAAAAAGTTGCAAGCGATATTCAACCATTCCAAAACACTACCAGGGTTTCATTCCTCGACTCCTTCACAACAAATCAGAAAAGCAAATTTTCAGGAAAAGTTTTTTTATAAAAAAAACAAAAAAATGCAAATAAAACAAATGGCTACAGTAATTTGGGGTTTTGAACAACACGTTTGTTATAAAACTTCACAAACTACTTTGACTGTTTGGACTAAAAATAAGTTAATAAAATGGAAAGTTTAACAGTTGTCAGTGAGCTGCATTCTCAGTGCATTGTGCTGCTTCAACCTTTTTCACAATAATTACCCAACAGCCCCAAACAAAAATCCTAGCTGAAACCCTGCCTACAGTTGTCCTACAGCCTTAAAACACATGGATGAGTGAGTGACCATTGCAAACAACTGGTTGTCTTTCTTTCAACAATTTAGAAAAGGGACTTCATTATCTACATGTATGTACATGTGTATCATAACATCGCCATAGGTGCCAATTTCTTTGCAGAAGAGCACAAGTCAAGACCTCAAATTAACTGAGAACGGTGGTTTTTGTCCAGATTTATCTTGCGTGTTGTTAGTATGGCTTTGGGAAATTTTCTTCACATTGGACTGGCACGCCATATGAAACGAGTGAAATAACGAAAAGCAATGTGTAATCATGTGTGTGCGCCTAAGTTTGCTTATGATTTGCTTGTACATATATTCATTATTTTGTTTGTGAATGGAGGGCCTCGGGGAAGATCATTAATCTGCTGAGCGAGTTTATATAACCCTCTTGAAATAAAGTTTATTATCATTATTAAACAACGCTGACAACAGTTGAACACACACAATACATTTACAGGAAGAAAGTCCTTAACACCACAAATTGGCTTATTAATGGCCCTTGGAAGAGCCTAAGGAGGTTTCATTGTATTGCGTTCATTAATCAATATTCTATTAGAATATGTCATGGAGAAGAACAAATTGAGGAAGTATGTACATGTATAACCGTGGTATCATTATAATAGTAAGTATTAATGCAACAGTGCAAAGGCAAATTAATTTAATAATACATGTAGATGGTTCAATAATGAGCCCAGGATATCCTACATGTATATATGTAGATGTATCTTATGCGGTTATGCCTCTAGTGATCGTCCATAGTCAGAAAGACAGAATTACACCACGAAGTCATTTTCTTTCAGCCGGTGGCCAAGAGTTTAATAAGGCAGATGTCCTTCATCAAAATGTCCCATCTTGACAACTGATGGAGGTAGAAATGTCATTAAAGGATCTGTAATGTACATATAAAGGAAAACAGAGGGCTCCAAATGTTGGTTGATATATTAATACCCTTGCATAACTCTTGGTTGTTTGCTTGGGGTTAAACGCCATGCTTATATTTCACTCATATAAGGGCGTGCTAACCCAATGGGTCTAGGAAATTACCCTAATAACCACACCACAATAAATCGGCTACCTGATGCCCGATAGCTTAAGGACCACCAAGACACAGGAGGCTTAACATTCCGTTGAAGATTTTAATTTGCTGCAGGTAAATTGACAGCTGTTTTATTGTTTGTTTGTTTGATTGGTGTTTAACATCGTACTCAAGAGTATTTCACCTATATGATGACTTACTAATTGTAATAATTTGCATTGCTGGTGTATGGTGGAAAGCCGGTAAGAAACCTTGTAAAAACCACCCTGCAAACTCTGCAGCCACCGGAAAACTTCCCTTATATACCTACATGTAAGGTCCACAGGGGGGATCGAACCTATTCTATGTACAGTGAAGGGGGTTCCGTAGTCCAACGCTCAACCACAAAGCCATGGTGCGGCCCCGACAGCTATTTTAACCCAGTTAGAGTACCGTATTTACGATTATTTCACTCTTAATAGTATGTCGTGCAATGGGAGAAGGCACACAGCCTCACAGCACTGACAAAAACATGCCAAAATAGGACATCCGCAGGACATACATGTAACATGTGTGTTTGTACAGAGTGTCATCCATGCAGTTTGAAAACTCCGAAAACTAGTCCGAAAAAAACAAAACAAATTCTTGGTGTTTTCTTGGTGTTGGTGTCCTAAACATTTCACTTACATCATGACAAAATAAAAATAAAACAAAATTTCAACAACTGTGATTTCTACCTTTGATTGACTAGTTGACTCCAGCATAATACTATCTAGCTGAGCAGTGCATTGAAGTCAGTTGAGCTGTAAACCAACTGAGCACAGTGCGGTTCAAAGTTAAATGAAAGACTTAAAACAAAAAGCGATCTGAATATAAAAATTCTGTATGCATATTTAAATGAGGGTGAGGCCAGAATGGGTCATGCTTTGATACACCACCATCACTCCACATCTGGGTTTACTGGTACACAAACATTTTGCCACCCGGTGAATTAGTAACATTAAAATATTCCTGATCACTGCATGATGGTATTTTATTTATCAGACCAGTGTTATTGGGGAGAATGGGGTCTTCCCATGGTTATCTTAACTCATTTTAGGAGGATTGATTTATAGGTTACCTAAATCATTGGCCTCAAATTGCATTTTTCAAAAGATTTTGCCAGTTCGGGCATGAAATGAAGTTCGTATTATTTTTTTGTAAAAAAGGCCTGTTTATGTATTTTAGTATATATACAGTCACTAATGTGTACATGTGTCATAGAAGGTAAGTATCGTTAAATGGCCACAGCTCACGATTTAATTTGTAGGTACATGTGCATGACGAATTGACTTGAATTGAAACAAACCTACATGTATACTAATCAGGCTGAAATTTCAACAATAAAATGTTGAAATTAAGTTTTAAATATAAAGAAATGCATGAAGAAATATTGTGACTAAACTGTTTACAGACTAAAATACACTTAAAAATGACCTGCATCTTAATAATATGTGGATCATATACTGGTCATGGTTGTGGTCAATGTTAATAAATGTGGCCTGGAGAGGTCATGCTTAGTGATGTCAGAATGCTCTACATCAACTATAAGAACAGCATAGACCAGCACTGACTGACCATGGATGACCACTGGGACTTATTAATAGCCACATGTTCTGTTTGCATGCTCTGTGAACCTGGTATAAATGCACTGGAAGGCGCCATACTAATATGGTTATATCCCTGTATGTTGAATACGCCCAGCTTTCTAGCTCTTTTTGTCAAATATAAATACTTACATTTCTATATTTAGTTAGTTAACCAAAAGCATACAACTTACTGACTGGTATATAAATAACAGTTATTACATAAAATGATTTTCTATATACAGACATAACCAAAATCATGTACTTTTAATGATAAGTCTAGTCTAATATACAAGTAGGGTAATTCCAAACTGCTTAACTCTGTATTTTGTTGTTATCCAACCGATGAAAAAAAAAATGTCCAAATGTAGTCCAATTATTAAGTTTCCTATGTTCGGAATTCCACTAACGGGCGTAACGGCACTTGTACATTATAAAATTATTACACATACAAAAATAATTAGTGTGAGATCTTTAAAGAAGTACATGTAGGCAAGTAAACTCCAGATCACTTAATGTTGCATCACGATAATACAACTAATAAAATGTTATACATGTTAAAAATATGTTATTAATATTACAACTCTACGCTGAACTGCACTGTTATGGCAACTTAAATTTAAATAAATACTCAAATAAAAAAAAAAAAAAAAAAAAAAAACACTATCAGTTTCCATCACTTAAAGAAGCTTATTAAACTTATAAATTTAGACTTAAAAAAATAATACTCATTGGTGGATTAGGATAAAATATGCCTCAGTTAGATTTAAACACAACAAACTTTTTTGTTCTTTACTCTCAGAGGATAAATCAACTCCGAAGTTGATTATCTAGACATATCTCAATAAGAACAAAGTAGAATAAAACAAAAAAAGACAATAACGACTAAAGATCTCAGGCTTAGTTAACTGGAACTTAATTTGTTTGATTATCTAGTAACCCCAAGCTATTAATTTGTGTGTGATTTTGAGGCCGATAGTCTTATACAGTCATTATGATAAAAAGGTCTATCATCATTTGTACAAATTGTAGCCATCTATTCTATTAATAGACGCAGGTTGTTGGGTGGGAGCCTCCTGTGCCCTGGTTCTCTCTGAGTAGAAGGGCACAGGATGCCGACTTATTGTGGTGTCCTGTTTTGTTAATGTTATATAAATGTTTTGTCCTGTCTTGCATGTTACAAGGGTCGTTTACTGTGGTTACTTAACTGATTAGGCTGGACCGCCGTCGTATAAGTGAAATAACCTTGAGTACGGCGTAAAATCCAATCTAACAAACAAATCTACTAATAAACACAATGGGTCAAAATGACCATCAATTTTTCAAGTGCCAGTTCAGTGGGTTCAAAAAACCACCCTAAGCAAACCCGGCAACACAGAAGATGCCACAATACATTTACAGAACATTATTTCTGATCATTCAAATAAAGAGGACTGAACATAAAAATTGTTTTTTGTTTGCCTCTGGAGAAAAAATATAATACTAAATCAGTTTGAAATAAAACACTTTCTGGAGGCAGTTTTTGTTTGATTGATTGGGTTTTTACGCCGCACTCAATGTTATTTCTCGTATACGACGGCAGGCCAGCCCAATAGGTGAAGGAAACCTCCTTAAACGATGCTGGCAACATGCAAGACAGGACAAAACATTTACATAACATTAACAAAACAGGACACAACAACAAATCGGCATCCTGTGTCCCTTGGCTCAGAGAGAACCAGGGCACAGGAGGCTCCCACCCAACCTCCCGCCAGGCAGCTTTTAATCTTGGTTGTAAAATAAAAATGTTAAACAGGTGAGTGGGATAATAAAAAAACTGGTGCGAAATAATTTGAAGCATTTTCTTGATTATTTGATTGAGGGTTTTATTGACTTTTAACTGGGTTTTCATAAATTCAATCAGCTACTTTCAAGGTCTGTAAAATAATGTCCAAATACATGTTCCTGAGACCTGGATTCTGCGCTATTTAATTGAACGGTTAACCTTGGCAACAGCTAGCTTTCTGCTGGTTTAATACAACCTTGTAGTAGAAAGAAAATTTGCTAGCCTCCACCGAGGTTCGAACTCAGGTCTTTGGCCAGCCGTCTAACCAACTGAGCTGCCGAGGCTCACAGTAGAAAAAGCTGAATTTTCATATTTCATATATTTATTTATAATGAAGGGAGAGAAAAGTTTGCTTGCCTCCACCGGGATTCGAATATACAGTATGTACATGTACAAATGCATTGTTATTTTGGTCAGGTATCAAACGATTTGAAACGATCTAAAGTAAAAGCTGCCACAAAATCATCCCTAGGGTTTTTTCCTTGGGTCAGTTCTGGAACATCTTTTCTGAAGCCTAAGGCAGACTATTTGAACAGCAAGATCTAATTCAGTGGTTAATCCTAGACAAGATGTTTTAAGATCGCTAAAGAATGGCTTCAGAGATTCGGTTTCCATCTACACCTAGGCTAGTTGAACTTCTCACCGAGGCACAGTGAGCTCAAAAGAAATCTAAATCCCTTACTGACGTCAGCGCTGACCAATATCGCCATGGGAAAGACAGGAAAAAATCTACAGCTGTGAAGATCCTGTGGTCTTACTGGTCTTTGAGTGGTGTAGCTGTAATGAGTTTAATTATTGACATTATATTAGTATCATCTGGGCTTTGCTTGTCAAGTCTGTCAAAAATAATATATTATTTCCTATCATTTATAAATAGAACAGAGTTTAGTCTGTCAACCACATAGCTATATAAATGGTTTTAATTCTCTGAGTTACTTCAGTAGAATCTTTACAGAGCCCCCTGTATACAATTTTGATCAGTCTGTCTTTAATAGAAAGGGCAAGTATTTTAGTAATTCAAGAATTACTAAGATGCAAGCAACACACTAAGCCAGGCCAAAAATATCTGCATTTTATTAATTAGTATCATCTGTATTTTGCCTTTTGTGAATTAGATTTAATACTAATGTGTACTTTTCTAACCGGCAAAAATTAATTGAAAGTAATTCCTAAACAAGTTGCTCTGGCCTATGGATGGTTGTTTAGCCAAAATAGTTTGAACATGTTTTATAAAGAGCAGTGTAATCGCTTTCTTGCCTTCATGTTCTTATGATTGGTCCTTTACAGTTACATTGTACGAGTAGTGCCTCTAAGGACACTGTATTTCAGTAATTAAATCATTGAGGTCTTATGCCGTACTTAAGGTTATTTCACTTATGTGGGGGCGTGACAGGAAACCACTTCTGTCAAATTTGTTCGAGTGAGGTTTATTCGGTTCTTTAATAAGGTTATTCATGACTGTGTTCCAGCTGGACGGGCAACGAAAACCACGCTCAGCATCCCAGGCAGCAAACTAAATATACAGCGCTATTAATACAGGATGCAAAACTGGGTGCCACAGCAAATTGGCATAATCTTGATGCCCCTTAGTGAGTACCAGATCACAGGAAGCTATTGTCAGCCACTGGTCAGTTATCTCTGTCAACTAGCACAAATTATAGAGCTAAGAGCACCTGTTATAAATTCTATAATAACAAATACTAGGATCAATGTACTGTGTGACCAATTATGTATTGTTAGCCTTACATCTACATCATACATGTATCAATTAGTCCTTTAAAACAAAATAGTTTATATATGTGTTTGTGTCATTGTAAAAGCACTAATATTACATTTGTCAATGTTTGTTGCAGCAATAATTTCGAAATAATAAAAAAATCCTGGGTTTTTAATAAATCTATCACGGTTCATACAGCAGTAGAGCAATAAACAAAAAGTTTTCCAGGACAGTTTTATAGGACAACTTGATACTAATTTTTTTAAGAGCTATTGATCTTGATAGCAAAGGTTGAAACAGACAAATGTAACCATAGTGTTTAAACCAAAGTATTAAAAAATGAATAAAAACCGGCTTGATGTCTTAAATTGCATTGGTCCTTTGTGGGCAAAAAGGTAGCATTGCAATTCCATAAGGATTAGAATCCTATAACCATGACAACTGGATAGCATGTTTAAAACCCTGAAATGTATTTCATTCCAGGAGATTTTATATCCTAAAGCATAAGCTTTATATATTTTTGTATAAATGTAGAGAAACAAAATTTTGCTTGCCTCCACCGAGGTTCGAACTTAGGTGTCTGGCTAGCAGGGCTGGCGCTCTAACTGACTGAGGAACAGAGGCTCAAGGTAGAAGTAACAAATTTTTATCCAGGTAAAGGCTGCTAATCATTCTGTACGGTAAGCACTGACAAAAAGACACTGAAATAGCATATTTTTTATCTAGATAATACCCACAAATGTGTTTGTTGTTAAAGGTTATTCTGATAATCTGGTACTGGCATATATAATATCTTTGTATAATGTATATATGTATCTTGATCAGCTACTGCAACCATAATTCTACAGTTGTAGGGTTTTTCAAAGTTTTGGTATTGTGGTTACTTTCTTCTTCATATATAAATCCAGAAATAAGCTGTTCAAGGGCTATTTAAATTTTGACTTTGAAAACCAGAAATTGTTATAAGTACCAGTCCCCGGAATCTACAGCCAGTTACAGAGCTCCTACTCTTAGAACTGTTTAACACAAGTATCAGCTGATCAATAAATGATCAAAGATAAGTAACGACTGCAGGAAGGTCACATATAAATTACTTCCAGGGTCAATTTATGAGGAAATTGATCTATTTCCTTCCACCGGCCTGGCCCCACAATTAAATTGACAAGAAATCATTAAAATATCTTACTAGATCCCAAGAATTAATAGCCAAGACTGTGTGTCAAGCTAATCGATTTGTTTGATTTCGGTTTCACAATTATCTAATTGTCACTCGATAGAATGTATTAATTTCATTTCATTCTTTATTTCTTTAACGAGGATAGCCGACAGCAACAAGGCCACTAGGGGATCTCCTCAACATTAAAAGAAAAATACAAAATACCACATACATTTTCGTAATACAGTCAATTAAAAGAATAGAATAAGTTAACTGTTCAGAGCATTTGGTATAAATGATAATGTGAATATTATTGACGCAATGACGCTTAAGAGACACCAATCTAGCAAGTCATTCAATTTACACCTCTTAACCCTTTTTTCCTCATGGAGTACATAAAGTTGGGTTATTCGCCCTTCATCAAGATTAAACCTCCGAGAGCTCGCTATATACAGTAGGTCTGTAAACAGATACAGATAATTTTGCTGTCGTCAAATGACCATATAAGTGATGAGTGATGACCTTATAAGTTAGAGTGAGACCTACATGTATGGGTGAAGGATTTTGTTTGATTGGTGTTTAACTTGGAAGAAACATGTTAACATGTAGATTAAACAAAAACACTGACAACACAAATTAGTAAGTCGTAATATAGGTGAAATACTCTTGAGAACGACATTAAACACCAAACAAACAAACTACAAAACTGTTTTAACAAATGGGCAGAAAAGATTTTCAGCCTGCAGGACATACATGTAACCAATAGCATCTATAGGGCATTTTTTTAAAATAGTTTTTGTGTACAAAGGAAATGCTTAAACTATATGTAGATCCAATCAGCAACTAGAGTGACACCAAAAGAACAAAACACAAAGTAGTTCAAAAAGTGACCATGGGTCAGTGGGAAGTCCAGCACATCATTTTGCTCTACTTTCTACTGACCCTATGCCGAGGCCACACCAATTAATTATTGGTTTCTAAACTCAAGGCTAAATAAGCATGTCATTGATACACCCCTGATAAGAAATTACTTAAAGGATTCGCATTTTAAATGAGAGATCACTATTTCTCTCTAGCTTACCTTAGCTCACCTAAATAGATTTATTGATTCATTGACTGATTGATTGGTCTTTTACACCGCACCCAAGGTTATTTCAATAACATGGAGCCGCATTCCAAGTTAAGCAGCGACACAATCTCATAATATGAAGTCAATACAAGCATTAGCTCTGCTAAAGGTAAAGTCTCTCCAGTGCAAAATGTATGGAGGGAAGCTTGCAAACATAGCACCTTTACTTAGCCAGAGGAAGTCACCTAAAATACATGTAGAATGCAGGTATATTTTTAAAGCTCTTTAAGGAATTATACAGTACATGTACTTCTGAATGGATTTGTTTATTTGTTTGTTTGATTGCAAAGCCCTCTTACTGAAGGTACAGTAGGGTCAGAGTGAAATGTGATTTAAAACATTTCTATTTTAAAGGTAATCAAAACAGGAACTTTTTAATTTACCGTACCACTGTCTTCATCAAGAATTTGTTTTTGAAATGTGTTTTATTGGGTTTTAAATTGAGGATGTATCAATTTAATTAGTCAATAACCCTGTGCCAGTGTGATTATTCTTTATAAAAATATATATACATGTAAGGTGGAGATGAGCAAAATTTTATTTCTCAACATATATAAAATTATATATATTTTTGTACGAATGTAGAGAAAGAAAATTTTGCTTGCCTCCAAAGGGATTTGAACTCCGGTATCTGGCTAGCGGGGCCAGCGCTCTACTAACAAAGGCTACAGAGGCCCACAGCAGAACGAATGAATTTTTATCCAGGTATAGGCTATGAAATTCTAAATTTTTGTATAAATGTAGATATATATACATGTAGAGTTGACAAGCAGCCTCGAAAATGACTAGAAAGAGATACATTCATGGAGGTTAAAGCAGTCCAATGCACTGCCAACGGGCATCTGAGCCATGGCGGTGCAACCAAGAGCCTGAGACATTTCAGATTGTTTGTTTAATTAGGTTTTACACCATACTTAAATTTAGTTCACTCATATGACGTCTCAGCCCAATGGGTGAGGATAACCACTCTCAACGACACTTCCAACAAAGGTGGAAACAACAGGACTCCACAAAGAATTCAGCTTCCAGATGCCCTTTATCTCCAAGAGCATCAACTAGCAGAAATCTCCCGCCCAATCACACCTGTCCCTCACTATAACATGCATCGCGAATACGCGGAATTCAGTACAAAACGGTCAGCAGGATATCCCCCAAATTTTAAAGCAGTGGTGTTGTTGTTAAAATTGTCCGTGTTCGAAGGAATGTTGAAATGTGAACTATTCAGATTATTTCCTGGGCGAGTGTGGGTAGTGAACAATGTTAAGATAATAATACTT